>CM028360.1:1741055-1847544 GCA_016618105.1 Dendrobium huoshanense | reverse complement strand
AAATATTGCAAGAGCCCGAGCCGGCATCGGTCTCATTTCGTAGCACCTGAGGGAGGCATAATGAGATTTTCGTTCAGTTTGACTGAACCTCGGGACCAACAATGAAGCCGAATATGAAGCTCTAATAGCAGGGCTGGAGATTGCAATCGATATCAAAATTCAAAATCTTCAAATCTTCGGCGACTCTCAACTTGTGATAAATCAAGTCTTGGGCATTTACAAGATTTGTAAGGTTGAGCTGGCTCATTATCACCGGCGGACCTTGAACTTCTGAAACAGGTACCAAATGTTAAAATAGTTCAAGTTCCCCGAGGACAAAATGCCAAAGCAGATTGCTTGGCCAAATTGGCCAAGGAAATGGCGAATACCAACGAGGAGAGACCTATATATATCGGAGTTTATAACCGTCGGGTGTTGGAACCCGCCCTGTTGCAATTCCCGCGGGCAGAAGAAGTATCAGATTCAAGCAAACGAGATACGACTCCGAGTGACCCTCAACCTCTTCACCAGATTGTTATGGAAAATTATCCAGAAGGATATCATGTAGCTAAGAGACGTAAAGCCAGTCAAGCTTCAGAATCATGGTTGCATTGCTTAGAAGTTGAAGTAGAAGATGATTGGAGGCAACCCTTCATCGAATATTTCAAAGAAAGCAAACTCCCAACAGATAAATCTCTTGCCACACAAATTAGGAAGAGAGCATTGCGGTATGCATTTGTTAACGACACGTTATACCGACGAGCTTTTGATCAAATGTGGCTAAGATGCCTAGGGACCAAGGAAGCTGATAGAGTGGTGACAGAAGTTCACGAAGGACTTTGTGGTGCACATCAGTCAGGTCCCAAGATGGCGGCTAAAATCAAAAGAATGAGTTATTATTGGCCAACAATGGTGAGGGACAGTATCGACCACGCTAAGAGGTGTCACGAGTGTCAAATCCACGGTGATGTTATACATCAACCTCCAAATCCTCTGCACCCAACAATAGCATCCTGGCCATTCGAATGCTGGGGCACAGATATAATCGGACCGATAGATCCGCCATCGTCAGCCGGCACCGCTTTATTTTGGCAGCAACAGACTACTTCTCGAAGTGGGCAGAGGCGGCTCCATTCAGAGAGGTCACATCCGAGCATGTGATCAACTTCTTTACCCACAACGTTGTCTACAGATTTGGTGTACCACGCCGCATAATCTCAGATAACGGCACAGCATTCAAAAGCACCAAAATTTACAAGTTTGTTGATCGACACAAGATTGATTGGAGGTATTCATCAATATACAATCCAAGAGCGAATGGCTTGGCAGAAGCCTTTAACAAGACGCTGGTGAAACTGTTGAAGAAGATTCTCACAAAAAACAAAAGGGAGTGGCACACAAAAATGGTAGAAGCGCTATGGGCCTATCGTACAACTTGCAAAACACCAACCAAAGCCACTCCTTATTCACTCGTATTCGGAGTTGAAGCAGTGTTGCCACTAGAGATTGAACTGCCGTCACTTCGAGTGGCAATTCAGCATGATCTAACCCAGGAACAAAATGCTCGCCTAAGAATGGAGGAACTTGATGCACTCGATGAGATTAGATTGCATGCTCAACAGAACTTGGAGATCTATCAAGCAAGGATGGTGAAATCATTTGATCGGATGGTGCGCCATCGATCATTTCAAGAAGGAGAATTGGTTCTGGTGCTGAGAAGACCAATCATCCCACATCGAAAAATCGGTGGCAAATTCGCATCCAATTGGGAAGGCCCATTCGTTATCGAAAAGGTGTACCAAGGAGGAGCCTATCAACTTATCGATCTGCAAGGTCAAAGGCCCATGCCGCCGATCAATGGTCGATACCTAAAGAAGTATTACGCGTAAAATTGCCCAAGAAAATATTTTGTTTACTGCACTGTGTATTTTATGCATGCTTACTAGCATATATGCTTTACATTTTGAAATTCTCTTGTGTCACAAGAATGCATTTCAAATAACTCGCAAAAATCCCCCATAAGACTGGGGGCATTTTAAATATTTATTCGGGTCGACATCGTGCCACGTGCCGAAATCCCCGAATAAATATTTAAAATCTCAAAATACAAGATTTATATGAAATCTTCCTGCGAGATAGGGGGCATTTTAAATATTTATTCGGGTTGACATCGTGCTATACGGCGAGATCCCCAAATAAATATTTAAAATTTTGAATTCCAATTTTATTCTATTCTAAAATGACCCTTTGAAGCAGGGGGCATTTTAAATATTTATTCGGGTCGACATCGCGCTGCATGCCGAGATCCCTGAATAAATATTTAAAATTATCAATGCAAGTACTTTCTTAAGGAAGATACAATGAACTCTTTTCAAAGTATATACAGGTCATCTTCAAGAAGCTTAAGACTCTATCTTCTCCAATGTACCAAGATTCAAAAGTCAGGGAAGAGATTTTTGTAACTACACACTCCAACAAATTGAGTCAGAAAAGCTTGAAGTCTTTCGACAGCCTAAAGTTTAAGGTTCGAATGGGTGTAAAAGGTCGGATCCAACACGCCCAAATATGGCCGGATCGCTGGCAGTTCTGTCTACTCAATACGCCATAAGAACGGCCGTAGTAGCGGAACCCCCACTTCATCAACCCGTTAGTGAGGACTGTAGGAAGAATGAAGGCCAATTTGATTCGACAAGTTCAAGTGGTTGTAGTCCACTAAATTCTCCTAATTGACCGGAGAATCAAAGTTCCAATGGAAAGCTGAGTCTTGAGCAACTATCAAATGTTCGTAGACTCCAAAATCCTCAACCACAAAGGAGAACTATAAATCTACCAACTCCAGTGAAATCAGCATTGGGGAGCACATTTCTCATGGCTCAAGTTTGAAGCCCGAATGGGTGTAAAAGGTCGGATCCAACACGCCCAAATATGGCCGGATCGCTGGCAGCTCCATCTACTCAACAAGCCATAAGAAAGGCCGTAGTAGAGGAACCCCCATCTCAGCAACCAGAGGACGAAGAGCTGTCAAATCCCAGCTCTCCCGATCTGATGAACTCAACTGATTCAGATTAAAGTCTCCTCAAATGGTTGAGGATTAAGATACTAGCTACATTTGATAGTATCGATCAAATCCAAAGCTTACAAATCCTTCAACAAATCCATAAAGCATAAAGCGAGGATCGAAGGAATTCTTCTTCAACAAGTCCGCCAAAGCACAAAGCAGAGGATCGAAGAAAATTATCCCAAAGTTCACACAAAGCCTAAGGCTGAACTAAGAGGATTCTGTCATCAACAAGTCCGTCATGCACAAAGCTCTGGACCGATGACTTTTCGCCATCGACCTAATACAAACCTAAGGGTTTAGGTCATCGGCATCTACTCCTTCAACAAGCCCGCGAAAGCTAGAAGCATAGGGCCGAAGGTACAAAAATCACTTGACAAGTCAATAAAGACAAATCAGAAGATTCTCCATCATTGTCTGCAGCACAAAGCATAGGGCAAAAGAAATCGGTATCTCAACCATCTATTGATACATCAAAGAAATCTATGGAGAAAGAAAATTTTAGTGTGACATCCAAGTAAGCTTTTGGAGATCCACTAAATGAAACCCCTAGTGAGACATCTATAACAAATATCTAGAGATCCACAGGGTCAATCAGCATACAACAAACGTGATTCGCTCTAGGCGCGAACCACATTTGTTGGGGGGCATTTGTTGACCCTCATACTAGTGTCGGGGACGAGTCGACCGCGCAAGGAGGATTTCAAAAGTGAAAGAGCTCGAAATCGCGCAAAATCTCACCCGACGCGTGTCGACCGAAAACCCAAAATCGCCGAGACGATCTCTGTTCGCGAAACGGACAGCGCCAATGCGTCCGGAGCAACGGAAACAGCTAAGATTGACACCCATATTGGTGGGGGTCGACGGTCGGCGAAAATTTTAATTTTGGGCGCGCGAATCGAGACGACGACTTGTGCGAGCGACGACGCGACGACCAACTCGATGCAATGTTAAAAATTTATTTTTATTTTTGTGCAATATAATTAAAAAAAAATTAGAAAAGAGAGAGAAAGAGAGCTTTTAATAAAAAAAATCAATTTTCTTTTAATAAAAAATCCTAAAAATACCCAAAATGCCCCCACGTAACCCCCTAAACCCTCATACTCTCTCCCCAAACCGAGCCCTCTCATTCTCACGACATTTCCACGCCAAAGACCGCCCGCCCTCTCCTCTTTTGCGATCCTCCAAGCCGCCGGCCTCCCTCCTCCTCCAAGCAAGGTAAATTTCTTCTTCTTCCTCCTCTTTTCTTCTTCCTCCTCCATTCTTCTTCTCCATTTTCTTCTTCTTCTTCCTTCCTTCTTCTTCTTCTCTCCCATTTTTCTTTTTCTTTCTTCATCCCTCCAAGTTTTTCACCATTTCCTTCAATTTTCTTCCTCCCCTCTCTTCTCCTTCCTCTCCTTCATCTTCTTCTTCCTCCTCCAACCCCTTTTCTCAAAACCTACACCAAACCCTAACCCTAATTATTTTTTTCTCTCACTTCCACTCACCAAACCACATACATTCCTTCACCAAAAACACTTCCCTACACTTCCTACACCCTTCCAGCAAAAAAAAAATTTCGTCCTTCATTTTCTCTCTCTAACCTAGAGAGAGAAAATTTTCTCTCTCTAGAAATCTCTTCATGAATAGCTCCATCTCCACCCCAAACATCTTCCCTCTCCACCATACCTCCAAATTCCTTCTCTAGAGGGAGAAAACAATTGCACACTCTCTCTTTCTCTCTCCAAAATTGAGAGAAGAGGGAGTTTCTCTCTCTAAATTGCTCCTCTCACTTCCTTGTACCTCCTAAACCCTCTCTACGCAAATTCCCCTCAAATTCCATCTTTCCCCTCTCTTTCTCTCTCTAGAAAGAGAGTTTCCTTCTCTCTTTCTCTCTCTAAAAATTAGAGAAAGAGAGATTTTCTCTCTCTAACTTCACTCCCCCAATTTCCTACACACCCTAAACCCATTCCACAAGAAAAACCAAAAATCCTCTCTTTCCCTCTCTTTCCCTCTCTTTCTCTCTCTAGAAAGAGAGCTCTCTTCCTTTTCTTTCTCTCTCTAGCTTCTTTTTTTTTAAAATAAAAATATGATTAATTAAATTGCACAAGTAAAAAAATTTTGAAATTATGCATCGCAGGTTCCTACGTCGCCGTCATCCGCCGTCGCCGCCTCGATTGCTGCACACCCAAGGTAAAAATTAGTATTTACTTTTTGTGCATGAAATAAGTACTCGTGACCGCTTTTCTTAGCGGGCGAGGAAAAACTTAAGTACCCGTGACGCACTGAGCGAGCGGGGAAATTCGTATGCATGAAAATATAAGTACCCGTGACTGCTTTTCTTAGCAGGCGGGGAAATTTGTTATTTGTAAAAAAATTGTTTAAGTACCCGTCACTGCTTTTAGGCGGGGAAAAATGCTATATTTTAAATCTGCGCTCAAAGACCCCGTGACCGCTTTTCTTAGCGAGCGGGGGTTAAAACTGCGGCCGCGGTGTCACTCGACACCTACCGTGACTGTCTTTCTTGGCAGGCGGGAAGGCCTTACACACTCTGATGCAGCCCCCTACGCGGGGACGACGCCGGAGTACTGCCGAATTTCTATTTGAAAATATTAAGGACTTAAACAAAAAGTGAACTTGAATTTTGATCTTGAACTCACACTTGATTTGAAAATCAATAGATATGAGCAAAGACATGAATAAACCTGGAATCAGCCTTGAACTATAGGAAACTCAAATCACAACTAGAACTTGAATGAACAAACCATAGAACCAATCTCTTGACAGTGTAGAGTTGGAACCAAGCATGAAGGAGCTTAATATCTCAAAGTGAAGTTATAGCAATTCTTAATTAAATGCAAGAGGTACACACTGGATATAATAGTAGAGCCTCATGGACAACAACAATTCACATTCAATGAATGTAGCACCTTATAGCCCAATGCAAGAAAGAAGTGGAAAGGATATCATCCACTAATCAAATGATGATAAAGACTCATGGAATCAAATGATACTAGAAGGGTTTGATGCGTAATGGGCATAACAAGTCTTCATATTCAATGGAATGTGGATATCAAACAAATGTTGAACATTAAGCCCCTACGCATATTGTAACACATATTGAGAATCAATGAGAATGAGTGGATGTGGAACTCATGGTGAGCAAGAATTCAATTGTCATTTGATTGCAAACAATCCTCAACAAGAAACTTTTGGAGGACATTCAAATGAACAATTAAGATATAGAGGTTCAATAATCAAATATTGATCATTCAAGCTGGTACAGATGACCAGATAAAGATGTATATTGGACAAGGAAGGTCCCTACTACATCTCATTCACAAGTAACAAGTAAGAGGAAGGCCTATGCATAATCAATGATGTTCAACTCCAAGAAGGTTTATTAATTCTACTACAAACAACAACACTTCATATAGTGGTTTTATAAGTACATGTAGAAGTCTCTACGAGTCGCCGCAGAAGACTCCTTATTTATACAACAGATCCCCTTGGATAAAAGAATTCAATATGTAACAAATATAGTGGATTTTAATGCTTGTGGCACCTCAAATGATAGCAGAAGCTTCTACATTTGCAATGTATATAACATCCCTACAAGCAATACTAGAAGAATTGACATACAATGAACATACGAGCTACATGATGACAGTGACACTCTCTGTAAGCATACATAAGAAAGATAAAATAGAGATGCACTTAATAACATTGTGAAATGTGCAAAGATGTCTCATACACTTGGTGATATAGTAGGAATTCTCCAGGCATCCGGTATCAACATAAATCAAACTAATAATGAAGAGGTATTCGAGAATTTGGAATGAATACTGCCTTCATGCAATCAATTATAGGGAGAATATACCATTCTCCTATAAGTAAAAATGTACGACATGTAGTAGATGCAAGTATCCACGAGCCTTTGTAAGAGACCGGTTGTGTACATGAAGTATCGTGGACCGAATGCCAAAGAATTACAATGAATACAAGCATCAACAAACACCAAGGCAGGAGATTAGTTAGTGCACTATGATCCGCCTACCAAAATCAACAAATAGTGCACGACAGTCTACCTGTACGAAGCAGCGAATAACTCTATTCAAAAGCTGCTACGCCACGCCACCGGATCTGCATCACAAATACAAGCAGACAGAAGGCGTCTACAAGTTGCAACAACCCGCCACCGGATCCGCAACACTCGTACTAGCGGACAGAAGGCGTACATAATCTCTCAAATGAAATATTGTGTGCATTCAAATTACAATTACTTGCACAACTAACATATTTCAAAATCCCCCTGCACTTACACCGTAGTTTGTATACACATAGGTACACTAAGGGGGAAAATACGATCTCGACCTGCATGGGCCCCGGCGAGCGTGTTATTGGTACACACGTGACGCCTAGGGATGCTGCGCGGGTCAACAAGTGAATTCAAGTCCGAATCCGATCCTTCTATACGGATCAATAGAAGTCGACAGGGTTCGGACCATCAAATAAATATACGGTTGTGGGAACCGGTGTATTTATTTTAATACACTCATATTAGGCCTTCAAGGCCTACAATCAATAGAATTCACTCACAAAGATATAAAGCATACGAAACCCGATCCTCTGTCGACATCCAGACAGAGTTGACAAGGTTCAAACTACGAATGAAAATGACCCCACACCCCGATGATGGCCGTGTTGAATGTGAATCTCAAGCGGAGGGGTTAATCTCTCAGATATTTCAAAATGTCCTAAAATTTCTACAAAATCCAAATTCCACAAAATCCAAAAATCGTCAAGCTCTAAGATATTTAAATTTGAAATCAATCATCAAAATACTTAAAGCAAACTTCATCCACCCTCCGCAACAGTTTGTCGAGGTGGACAAATTCAAATATAACTTCAGCTCACAAAGAGCCAAATGCCTAGTCGAAAATATCACTAGGATCCATTCTCAAACAATCTCCTGCCAGTAAGGACGTGGTACGTGTCCTCTAACCGGCGGTCTGCCGCTAAATGACCACCGCAGGATAAACGGTTACAATGATCCGGGGCCCTCTGAACCGCGTGGTTTCGCCGCCAAATGGCACCACGATATACCGGTTATGGCCAGAGCCAATACGTTCCTTATTGGCATCAAATCCTTGAGATATGAATCAATAGAATATGATCGATAGGGCACAAAGCCCTCTGTTAGCTAAGGTGGATTCAAATTTGTCCCCTTAGACAAACATTCAACCCAGGTCTACAAGGTCCCCTTGGACGAAGCAACCCATGGCTGCCGACAAGGATCCTTCTGTCAGGTTGGGTCGACTACCTCCTCTGACTAAGTAGACCAAGGACCACGATGGCCCGGGACGACGGAACCATGGGATCTTGATCGGGTCTATCATCCATTCCCCCACCATCCGCTTTAAGTGCACGATGGTGAAATTTCTTATTTTAAATATCAAACCATTTCAACCCAAACATCCAAACTTTCAAATATTTCAAAATCCATATACATTGCTGCTACTATATGCCAGATACCACGTATTTTTACGTATCTGATTAACGACTAGCCTTAATCGAAAGTTCTCTCTCGTTATCGGGAGGGGTAATTAACTATAGGGGCTTGCGCCTATAGGAAACCAGAACTCAGATCATAAAGTCCTCACAAAATAAGGGCGAAATCTCTGGGTAGTGTCTTATCTACAAACCCATCTGCCTTCCAAAATTTACCCCGGAACTTAGTCCGTTAAAACTCCCTCGTCGAATAAGAAGAGCGAGCGGAGGCCGGGGCCGAATTTTCGGAGCCCACAAATACCTTGCTTTAACTATCCTTCTTTGTAATTATTTCTTTTGCCTAATTATTTCTTGTTCATCCTTTTCTTTGTGCCTTCACAATGGTGTAAAGGTTATTTAGAGTTTTTCAATGGATTCATAAGAGGGTACATTGGATTTTTTTTTTTAACGAGCATACCCACCCCCCTTTTTCCATATCGAATATGGTAAAACTTGTATAGTTACAGATATTTCAAGTTGAATTGGATCTAATAGCTAGGTTCTTTGGATGAGGAATATTTCTTACTATTATATTTCAATTGTTTCTTGATTGAAAAAGTTTTGCGCATATGACTAACAAGGCATTGGTGGAGATTTGTAAGGTTTAGTCAATTAGTATCAACAGTAAAGTTGGGTGTGAGTATGCATTTATTACATTTGTGTATAAATAATTGTTAGTACTAGTCTTTTCCTTCAAGATTCATATCAAATACAAGCTTGAATGGTTATCTTAATGCCTCTATGAGGAAGTCTTGTGGATGCAACTACATTGACCTATTTGAGCCTTGACCTTATGGAAAAAAGAGATTGATATAAGTGTGGAAAGCTTTGATGAATATAATAGGATAGGATCTGCAAAAATACTTAAATAAAAAAAATATAACTAAAAAATAACTTAAATTGAATGATGCTGATTGGTACTTAGCAAGTCACTTTATTTTACACAGAATTGAGAGGTTATTTTAGTTTTTGATTTTTGCCTTTAGGTAATGGTATAAAATTGACTTGATGTTTTGTGTGACTCAAATTGAACATAATTATGTTGGTTGGATTCTCAAATTGGCTTGGGCCATGCTTGGTGACACCGTGACAGAATATGGGAATCAAATGAGTTTGGATCATTTTGTTGATCAAGTTGCTATTGATGAGAACCAGCACAAATTTGCATGTTGGGATTCCGATATCTCGTTGGTTATAACTTCTAGTTGCCCTTCATGATTTGTCATGAACATTAACGAAGATATGAGAATGAGAAAGAATGACAAAGTTGTTTGGTTTATATATATATATATATATATATATATATATATATATATATGGGTTTTTTTTTTGTTTTAGATATGAATATAAGATAAAAGATTCCAATTTTCAATCAATTATTGCTTGATTTTATTGAAAAGATTAAGGTTTTTGATTGCCCGGGCCAGTACTTTTGAATGCTTTGTATAAAAAAATCTAATATAAAAAATAGACTTGATAGAGAAAATATTATCTATATTAGCTGGAAGCATTATCATAATTAACCTTATCCCATATATTTGAGATTATTACTATGAATCTTCATTGTCCATTTTTTCAGCTTAGCACTGTTTAAAGTGTTAAAACTTATTCTTCACACATCATTTTGAACAATCCTGTCTCTCTTTTCCTTCCTAATACTATATAACTAGTTTGACTCACTTGTTTAATGGTGCATTTTTTAATCATTTGTTGTGTAGGTTCACATAATTATTATCTATTTATCTTCAATTGATGTCAATCAACCATTGTTCTAATATACCTTCTCTAAAATTTTCACACATCCATTATAGCATTAGAAAGTAATATTTATTTTGGTTCTAATTATTGTATTTACTAATCCTCTTTTCTTTGCATTTGAAGTCGCCCCATTCCATCTAGCAAATCTAATCTTAGGGGATGTTTGGTTAGCACTAAAGCACCAAATGGTGCATTTCTTATCCCTAGCTTTTCTCATGACTTAAGTGCATCCGTTTTCCTTTAGTGCTTCAAAGTTTGATTTGAGCAAGCTTGCTGAAACCCAAGCTTAAACGACAGCTTGACTTTATAAATGTGAAATAATTAATAAACATAGAATTAACTTTAAAGGCATAATTACATTAATTTAAATTAAGTAAGAATTATTTAGAACCTTAATTAAGAAAATTAAGGTTGTATTGCTATTTATTTTATTAGAATTAAGCATGGGTTAATTACTTAATCACTCAATTACTTTTAATAAGAAATCAACTATGATTATTTTTTTAATTATGATAGTTATGAATCTTAAGTTTTTTATGATTAATTATTCACTTAATAACTTATAATAGTAAAAAATTAACTTTGAATGATAACATTTTCAATGAAGATAATTATGTCATAGTTAAGTGAGTTTATTGGTAACATTAATTAATATTTTAAAAATATATAATAAGCATAATTCATGTTTGATTATAAATTATGACTCACTTTATGTTAAGCAAGCTAGCTTTAGTCAAAATATGACCAAATAATTTTCTTAGCTCTTCTTGCCTTGCCTTAGCTTATCTCTTTTACCAACCAAACATTTCCAAGGGGCCATTTGGGATCACCTTTTGTTTTCATTTCATGTTTTTTATTTTATGTTATTTTATTTGTGTTTTGATATGAAATAAAGTCTACTTGGTATCTTAAATATAGGTTATTTATATTTATATTTTTATTAAATATGGTATATGTCAATTTATCTTTTGATTTGAAAGAGAGCAATGTCACAATGACTGGAGGTCCTAGTGGACCATATGGAGGCAGCAGCGATAGGCGCTGGGTTGACCTACAATGAGTGTAGTGCTAGCCAAGAATATGCATGGGGCAGGCCGATGATGGGTACAAGGTGGGCCATCATTGTTTGCGAGATTGTGTGGTTGAGAATTCATATTTTGGAAACAACTTGAGAAAATAAGAGTTGGCTAAAAGGCCTAAAAGTTTTTCTAGATGTTTTTAAAACAACATGAGAATTCATATTTTGCTAGCCAAGCATGTTTTGCCCAAAATAAAAAGAAAAAAATCATAAAGTGATGCCAAATAAGAGCCCTAATTTTAGACTAAGCCGCTCTTGCTTCTTACTTTAATAAGACTAAGTTGTGGTGTGTCACTAAAGGTTGGCCTTTTAGCCAACTCTTATTTATTTTTCATCACAATGGGATTAAGTTTTGGCATGCCACTTGCGGGCGACTTCCTAGCAAATCCTTACCTACTCCCCACAATTAAGTTAGGTTCTAGTGCTTTCATTTGGGTAACACTACCGTTAATATAATTCAAACTGAATTCATTTTAATAGTTTCACACTAATTTTGTGATTAACCACCGATCTAACATCAATTCTCTACTATTTTTCATTTGGGTATGGGACTGATAACAATAATCTTATACAATAGCTATAATGTTCAAGGAATGTATTCAAGACTTACTATAGTCTGATGCTCACCAAATAAAATCTTTTTTCAGGGAACCATCAGCTTTAAAGTCAAATGAGTACTAACGTGTTCAGTTATGAGTATTTTTAATCACCAAATTATAAGTATTTTGATGGTTTGAAGGGACATCCATGAAATTTAAAGCATTGCATGGAATATTCGCTTCTCATTTGACTAATCTTAAGCTTATGATAGTATTAATGCAAACAGGGGCTCTATCGGGCATTGATGTAAATGGCTTAGGTGGCACCTTTGATTTCTAGAAACTCACTTTTGCTTGCCTATGTTGACAGGAGATTCGTTCTTATTGTATTCCTTCCCAGCAATATGAAGGTCATAGCTTTTATGTCTTATCCTCTCTCAATTTTGGTGCTTCCACGTCATCTACAGTTGCACATCCTTTGTCTATCTCTAGAAGATGGAGTACTGTGGTGAGGGAGGAGAATGTAGTCATACATGTCTGCTTACAATATGAAGTAATATAATAATAAATTAAGTGTAATGATCCCCAATTAAATGTTTTTTTTTTTAGAGAAACCATGTGATGGGATTGTGGACATCTTGACAAGCAGTTGATAATTCAAAATTTGAACTTTTTTTTTTTTTTTTTATAAAGTAAAAGTTTGACTTGGGTGTTGACCAGAAGTCATAGGTCTATGTTGTTGAATTTTTCATTTAAACATAATTGTAACATTCTTCGAATCTTGTTTATCATCTTGCTGTTTTCGAATTTGTTATTTGGAGCTATTGCTCGGTTAAAAATAAATTTATGGTTTTATTAATGTCCTTGCTCTGTGATATACTTTTGCAGAATTAGGAAAATATTGGCCAATTCTTCTTGGTGGTCGTGCTCATTGGACTGTTGGACTTGTAGCAACCATTATTTCTGTTAGCAGCATAATTGCGGCGGATACATTCGCTTTTTTGGGTGGAAGGGTAATCTCTAGAATTTTATGACTGATTAGAAAATGATATTTGAAGTTGAACTTATCGTGCATTAGCCTAAATTAATGGCTGAACTGTCAAGATGTGATTGTCTGATAGCTATGAGTTGCAAGTAAATTATCTAAATTTTTAGTTAGAAGGATCTTTATGTTTTAGATGTATGCTCCCCATGGCTATGCTCGCACTCTATAAACAAACTATCTCTAGGATCATTCATCTGCATCTTTCTTGGCTATGCCATCTCACAGAAGGGCTAAAGATGCCATGTTTTGAACTCGGTAAGAATTTCATCTCACATCATGGATTGTATTAAAAAACATATTCCCTTTGTAAAATTATTCTCCAAACACCCAACAAACCACTTCAATAGCTGCCCTGCCTCCCTTGACCCTCATCTCGACCTCGAGCATATGCTTCCCACTACATGGTCACAGGCTCTCCACCAACACGTCTGCCCCCACACTGTCCCCACCTTAAACATGCACCTCACCACAATTTAGCTCACCCCGTGCCATTTGCCAAATGCGATATGACCAAAGCACTATTGTATCTTTACAACTCTACCACCTGAACACTACAATTGCATTTGGCCATCCAATGATCACTTAGCCTAAAGCCCAAACATATACTAAACATGAACCAAACTCAACCTCCAATGAATCTACGTGCTAGTTGCTACTCTACAACTGCCTGTGAAGTTCACTAACACATGGCTATGTCACAAGATTTCAAAGCCCAAGAGGAGCAAGGAACTTGGGTACTTGTCCCCCTATCATCCATGCAAAATCTCTTGGGCAGTAAGTGGACTTTCAAAATAAAAAAACAACTAAGATGGATCTATGGCTAAACATAAAGTTAGGCTCATGGCATAAGACTACAAACAAGAACATTACATTGATTATATTGAAACCTTCAGTCAAGTTCCCAATATGCCCACCATCCATGTTCTCCTTATCGATGCCCTTACTCTGAATTGGTTTATCACTAAACACAATATCTATAATGATTTCCTCCACGGTCGCCTCAACACAATAGTATACACGGCTCAAACTTTCAACTTTCAATATGGACAGCTGATGCAGACATCATATCATGGAAAGTGTATCAGCGACGAGGATGACGAATTACGGCTACGATCGCATCTCTTTATTTGTGATTGATATATTGTATTTTTTTATTAGTGTCCTTTTCCACTTTTACCCTTAAGGGACTAGATGCATGTAATCCCAAGGGGGTCATTTGGTCTTTTGTTTTGTTCTTGTATGAGGGTCTATTTATTGCTTTCTTTTCCCTCTTATGGAATGAATGAATGAATGAATGTTAATGAAATTTCCTGTACTCTTGTGTTTGTGTGAGCTTGAGAGCTTTGGAAAGAAATCCCTAGGAGAGGGTAAGCGGATCACCCACCAACCTTGAAAGAGTCCGGGTTCGTGGTTTTTTTTTTTCTCTATCCTTTCCTTCCTTCCTCCCCTTCCCTTTACCGTTGGCTTTGGGTTGACCGCCGGCCTCACTTCAAGCCCAAGCCCCACCACCGGCCATCCAAGGAGGACCATCCCTTGATTGGTTGACTCACGCCCCCCCCCCCCCCCCCAACCGCCGGTCATAACAAGCCAAACCCTAGCTGCCACCTTCCAAACCCTAATTCCCTTCCCCCACATCTCACACCTCATCAATACTTTCCTTTTGCATAACTCACACTTTGGAGAGCCTTAATTTCATAATTTCAATCAATTTTGAAATATTTCCTAAAATAGAAATCTATTTTAGGGAAGTCCCTTGAATTAAGCCCAAATCAAATTCAAATTGACTTGGATTTAATTTCTCTTTTCCAGTTAAAGGGTCTTGATTTGGTAAGCCATAACTCCTCCCCAAGCCCCCCAAGCCATGATGCTGCCGGCCCCTCCTTGTCCCCACCTCCTTAATGCTTTCCAAAATAAAAACCTCTCACTTGGGAGGGATTAAATACTTTCCTAGTTTAGATCATCTTCACTTTGAAAAGAATTCAAATTTCAAATTCCAATTAAATTGAATTTGAAATCCTTTCCTAAAGAGATTGATTTATTTTTGAAAGTTCTCAATTCCTATAAAATCTAAAATTGATTAGAGATTTCTCTCTTACTCTCTTTCCCCAATTAGCAACCTAAGTTTGGAAGGAATCATGAATTCCCCAATTAACTCCCCATGCATGGCCGGCCCACCGTATCTCCGCTATCTAATTAATTCCCTATTCAGCTCTCAAATCAATTCCTGAATTTAATTCATAGGAGGATAGAACCTTAAGGAAAGCTCTTAATCCCATACTCCATCTTCTTCCCTTCAACGGATCAGCCAAGACCTGATTTTCCTGAACTGAGTTGCTGTCCAGGATTTGAAGCTTGTGGATCTGCTGTCCAGAGTCTTCCACAAGCCCAAAGTTGCTGCCCCTTCTGTTGTGGCTGCTGTACAGAATTTTGAGGCCTGTGAAACTATCGTCCAGCTTCTCCCTCGAGCCCAAAATTGTTGTCCCAATGTTTTCTCTTGCTGTCCAGAAAATCTAGTAGCCTTCTAGTACTATTTTATCATCCGGAAGACTTCCGTTTGCTACCCAGAAGACTCCAATGGCTATCCAACTGCAATGCTTCGTCAAGAACAACCACCACACTTCAGAGCTTCATCCGCGCGCCACTAACCACGCCTAAGAATTTGACTATGGTAAACTCTTCCTCAAGTTCCCTATCTTCCTAATTTATTCTCATTTGTGGTTATAATTTGAGTCATAAAGTTCATGTTTACTCGCCTCCGCTAAAGCTTAGTGATCTAGGGAGTTGAGTGAGGGACGCTTGCATAGTGACTAATCATATTGTTAGCGTAAGAATTTTTGTTGAAAACCTTTCATGCACGCAACATTAGATTAATTGACTATTTTAGAATCTTAACTCCTACGCATGTGATTTGGCCTAAGCTTATTTTATCACCTTATTGTTTTATCTTATCGTTAAATCAATATAAGTTTTGCTTACGATTGATTCTCTAAAATTTAAGCATGCAAGTTTCTTAATCAAATCATTTGTTGCATTGATGTTCTACATCAACAACACCTTGAATCATCTCTATCCCCTTAAAAGCACTATATGCGGTCTCAATTAAGCCCGTCGACAATGATTTATCATATTCACTAACCACCAATAGCATCTTAGGCTTGTTCCTAGCTCTGCTGATCACTCCCTACTACTCTACAAATTCCACTGTGACTGCATGTACATCTTGATCAATGCAGACAACATCCTCTAAACTAGAAACAAGCCACAATAAATCTCTAAACTCTATTGAACTTGGCAACATCATTCCACATGGGAAACCTCGACACTCTCTCCCATTTCCTTTGCGTCACTGCATGGTAGGCCTTCTATTGCCTTTAGTTAATCAAACTAGCTATGCCATGGAGCTACTCCAATGTTCGGGAATGCATGAGTGCAATCCAATGCAAAATCCAACCTAGCTAAAACTCCCCTCATAGAAACCTTGTAATTTGAATGTTCCAATCATACATCATGTTGTCTACTCTTTGAATCCCTTTAGTATCTCACCATGACAAGGCTTGACCTTGTTGTTGCAATCAATCACTTGTGCCAATACATGCATAAACCCCTTGACATTCATTATCAACACCTCAAATGTTTGTCATTACATTAAAGGCACAACTCACTATGACCTTTTCATGTACCATGACCAACTACAACTTAGTGTATATGCTGAATCCAACTAGACCAAAGAGACCAACAACAACAACAACAACAACATCAAGCCTTTATCCCACTACGTGGGGTCGGCTACATGAATCCTTTTTCTCCATTGTGTCCTATTAAAGGTCAAATTCTCGTTTAAATCTATTAAAGAAAGGTCATTCCTAATATTTTCTAACCGAGTCTTTTTAGGTCTGCCTCTACCTTTCTTAACATAAGTCAGGACATAATATCAACCACAGGTTGTTGCGCCTTTCTCAGCCTAATCCTCGTCTATTGTTGTGTCAAGAAACATACCATAATGGCCAAAACATCCATTGAAAAAAAACAAAAAAAACTAGACACCATAGCCACATACCTTATCTGGCTTCATCATCTTTCTACAATAAATTGACATCCCCCTCTCCAACCCTTCTATATTGTGAGCTCTCACCAACAACCTTATATTTCTTGCTCATGCCAAACATATTGAAATCAATTGTCGTTTCATATGCAACTGCATCAAGTCAAAGGAAGTCAACATTCACTATGTTGCCTCTCAAGAGCAACTCACAGACTCACTCACTAAAACTCTACCAACCAAACATTTTGGTTCTCTAAGTGGAAAATTGATGATCCAATTGATGCCCATCAATTTGAGGGGAGTTAATAACAGCATCAATTCCAAATCATAGATGTTGCATGAAGGTTCAATACCTTTCATAGCATCTCATCACAGCACTCTACCTGAAATCATAAAGTCAATCACAGCTCTTAACATGAAACGGTTTCTGTTACATGTACTGGATCTATACCGATAGCTCAATATAAAAAGAGCACCTATTGTAGCTGTTTTTAATACGATGCATATAAAAAAAGTTTATCTCCTCTCAGCTTTTCTCTGATCTCATTGGCGTATACCTCTTTAATGTAAACCCTTATTTCTATTCATAATCATGGTGTTGCATTAAAGCTCTATTATTATTTGTGAAGGATAAAGTCAGCTGTTATTTAAAATTAAGGAAAATCGGAAAATTAATAAGTTTATTTATTAAATTATGTCGATTATCACTTATTTTAGGAAGTTGTTGTGCTATAATTGTGTTTTGCTTAAATTTGTTATAATGTGCTGCACTGTGAACTAAAACTAATAATAATTCCGGGGAAGTTATCTCTCCCCTTCTTACCCAAACTTTAAATATATAAATTAATCTGCAATTAATTGGTTGGATCTAATACCACGCATGGTGGACTGGCTTTCTGGTTTACTTGTAGAGGAGATAACTCTGCTGCTCTTTTCAGGCAGAAAATTATTTGCTCTTGATTTCGTACTTGTGATTCTTTGTGCTATTTGACAAGTTAAATTGGAAGTTTCAAAGTGTTCTTAGTGTCTGGTACTGTCTTCAATCGAAAATATGAGATCTAATGAAAACCCAGAGCTCTCATTTTCTGGCATAATCATATTTTAGTTCAATTGTCTTTTCATTAAGCTAGTTCAACTTTCTATGCTAGATGCTCCTTTCTGAAAGACTTGAACTTATATCATTTTTTAATCCATGAAACCATGCATTTGCTGCATCTTATCGAACAAGCAATCTGCAATCCTGTTATGCCTTTTTCTGCCATCAGCAATATTGTAATTAAGCTATTTATTGATGATCCATTCTAGAACCCGACATTGTTGATTTCAAGCTCAAATTAAAAAGGTGGAAGGTAGAGGGCTATGGTAGGTCAACAGTTAATCATAAAACTTGGGCTAGATATTATGAATTAAATCAAGTTTCTGATGTATACCAAGTGTGTTTGTTTATCATAAAAGACAAACTTGTTCATGATGTACAATGATGAAAATACTAATATTTATCATTTCTTTTAGTTTGATAACCTTTAGGCATCATTATCTCTATTAATTTTTAATTTTTAATGCTTTGTTATTAGAATATTGAAGGAAATGAGTTTCTGTGCTTTGCAGGCATTTGGTCGGACTCCATTGACTAGTATCAGTCCAAAGAAGACTTTGGAGGGTGCCTTTGCTGGTTTAATAGGTTGTGTAGTTGTTGCAATTTCTCTGTCAAGAATTTTATCTTGGCCTTCATCTTTATTAAGGTAAATATTCAATCACCTGCTGTCAGTCGCTGCCAAATGTTTAAAGCATGGATGGCAAAGTTTTCATCTATTTTTTTATTCTGTTGAGGAAAACTAGAAGTTATGTTAAAGAATTTGGATGTTTTAATTAACTTTCCGAGAATTACTGTCGGATGTTGCTGTAACATGCATTCTCATTGTTGCACCTTTCATCATTATGGGAGCATTTTTTTTTTTTTCCTTAGTTGTGGATGAATGGTGGTTTGCCATCCCTTCATTGCAGCCTGATTAAATAATCTAATCAAATTTTTTTGCTGTTATCCATGATTGAGATCGCTGAAATTTTTTATAATATTGATTTTTGGTATAATATAATTTTCAAGGAACTATTAAAACACTACTTTGAGAAAAAAAATAAATGAGATTTTAAAAAGAGATCTTTTTGAAAGGCTTTCATATACAAAATAATGAGGTATATAATAAAATGGTCCAAAGAAGTGAGGTGGAGTTAACTCTAGGAAGATACATCATAGTAGAACTTTAGGGTTCTAACAATTTGCCTATTGAAATTTTGAGTTATTAATGATATTAAATTAGCTTGGTTAACAAACTTTTTTTTTAATGGATTGTGAAGATTAAGGGATTGTGTGGTTTCTTGTATTTAAGTGTCTGTATAATAAATCCCTGCAAAGTTAATGTGAACAATTTGATTGCATTTACTTTATAATAGTTTAATGAAGGAAGTGACGTATGCCAGTTTGATCTCTGATGGGCTAATGAAAAAGGAAAAAAAAAAGGACTAGTCAAGTAACTTTATTATACTTCATTAACTTTAACCAAACACAAAAGTTAATTTGCATATTAGAACTTTACAGTAAGTTTTCTCCCAACCAAACAACCTTTAGGGGGCATTAAATGATTGGAGAAGAAGCATATTAATACCAATATTTAGGAAGAAAGGAGACTCTAAGGAGTATGCTGATTAAGAAGGGAGTCAATTTTATGATTATAAAATGAAGTTGTGGAAGGGGGTGAATGGAAGATTGAATTAGGTCAATCTTAATGAATTAGTTTGATTTTATGCTAGGGATATCCATTATAGACATAATTTCAAGGCTATTATTCAAAAAATAGAACAAGAAAAAACATTCATATGATTTTTGTTGATCTAGAGTAGGCATATGCTTAAGTACCACTGGAATGATTTGGTTTGCGTTCAGAAAAAAAATGTATGTATCCAAGATATGTTGAAGTTATTAAAGGTATGTTGGCTAGGATCTACTGCTCCTTTCATTCTGAACCATGTGTGAGAATTAGTCTTTAGATACTTCGCAGAAATTCTTTTTTTTATCTTTTGCTTTCTATCAAAATTAATGTTCTTTACTTGCCACTTGTTTTGAGCTTTCATTTGGTGGAATGCTTAGTTGTTCCAATCATGCCTTTTATATCTATTCAAGAAAAAGTAACGGAGAATTATTGGTGGTGGCTTTCATGTTTGTGTCAAAATGGTTAAAAAGTTCAGCATGTATCGAACCTGTTTAAGGCTTCGTTTGGGATGGCTTTTTTATTATTTTCTAAAACGGAGTTTTAGTACAATTTTTTTTTTTTTTACTAAAACTCCTTTTTAAAAAGCAATAAAAAAACCGTCCCAAACAAAGCCTAAAACTGCAATATGAATGTTACGGTAGTGAAGGCATTGTCTTACGTAATTATTTGATTTTTCACAACAATTGACATGTATTTTGATACTATTTGAATGTGTTATTATAATCATAAAAATTTTAAAAAGTTCAACTTCTATTCCAATTTTAACTTGTTCACTGATTGCATGGGAAATCCATTGGGAATCGATGCATAATATATTAGCTTATTTTAAAAAAATTGATATTCTATACTTCTGATTGTTTTCACATATTTAACATAAGAGGTTTTTGCTAGATTAAGGCATTAAGCTACTATGTTCTGTTTAAATTATATAGGGAAACATCCTTCCAAATTTCAAGTTTCACATGTTTTTGTTTTCGCATCTTTTCATTTTTTATAGGAATATGAAGAATTGCTTCCCTAACATAAGTTGCATGCTGTAGTTTTCATTTTCTATGTTGCACTTCAAATGATTCTCTTAACTTTCCATTTCCATATCTTCAAATCCTTTGATAATGGATTCATTTCAGTACTCAATATTTTCTGCTAAACTATGATTTATGTTTTTCTTGGGAAATATTTGTTGGATCAATTTTAAGTTATTTCATAAAATTCAGTGCTTCAGCTTTTGGAATTCTGAATTTCATTAGTTCTCTCTTTGGGGATCTCACTGAGTCAATGATTAAACGTGATGCTGGTGTTAAGGACTCTGGATCTCTGATACCTGGGCATGGTAATCACCATTTTTACTAAAGTTTTCTGCACTGAATCATGACTTCTCCCTGCAAATAATTTATAATGAAAAATGTGTATATGCCCTTTTCATGTCTGAATGTTTTCATGTCCAAATTTCCTGAAATATATGTGCCTTTTGAGCAGCACTAAATTCATAACAAGTTTAAATGTTTTGTGCAATAATAGATATTTAAGTTGTACCGAGTACAATTATCAGCATTGAAAATACTAACACCGGTGTTTTAGTTTGTACTGGAAACAATAAAGAAATGTCAAGGAACAATCACCACGTAAATATAGAATATCATGCACAATTAAATTATATATGTGGTAGGCTCCACTGAATATTAATGAAATCAGAAAAAAAAAGAGCTCATTTTCCCTCTTAGTCTCTTGTCCTCTCCTGTCTCGCACCCCTCTTACTTATGCTTTCTCCCTTTTAACCCTAACTCTTCCACTCTCCCTCCCCTCTTCCCTCCCCTGTATGTGCTCACCCTCCCTTCTTTCCCCATCTTCCTCTCTCATCTCTTTATCTTTGTCTTTGTCTTACCCTTCCTGACTTAG
Organism: Dendrobium huoshanense; assembly: GCA_016618105.1. NCBI lineage: Eukaryota > Viridiplantae > Streptophyta > Magnoliopsida > Asparagales > Orchidaceae > Dendrobium > Dendrobium huoshanense. The sequence goes on along the minus strand of CM028360.1, from coordinate 1,825,852 downwards.
TAGTCTCGCGGGAAGGAGAAGAGCAAACCGAAACAACTCAATAGAAGAGAGAGCTATTCTCACAATACTGTAGATTATATTTTTGTATATCCTTTTCTTAATGCATTTAAGATATATATATCACTTGTGCTCAGTCTATTACAAGCTAAACAAATAAAAGGTAAAAATGGTACCTATAACTGAAAAGGGAAGTGGGTGGCAGAGATAGTAGTGCTTGCATAACTAATTAAAACAGAAATACGAACTAAATGTGAAAATGTAGATACTAGAAATGAGCTGATGCACCGCATTAAGTCTCCCCTGTTGCAGAAGAATCTGACTAAGACAGATTTGAAGCAGTCTTTCCTTCATTTCCTGTATGAAATGGGTAAATGTAAATGAATTCTGAATATGGGCAGGTAGATCAACAACATAGGCATTGTCATTAATCCTCTTATGAATAGTGACAGGTCCAAGCTTTCTCGGGCTGAGTTTGGAGTACATGCCAACAGGAAATCGTTCCTTGTGCAGCCTGACTAGCACGAGTTCCCCTGTTTCATATACTTTGCCTCTCCTATGCAAATCAGCTTGCTGTTTGTAACTGCTATTAGATTACTCAAGCTTTGCCTTGACATCCTGCAACATATTTGAAAACTGATTAGTCATGTTGGCAACTGCCTTGTGCATTTTGGTAAAACAGCAAGATCAACAACATGGTTTGGGATTTTGGTGTAGACAATGCTGAAAGGACAACGGCCCGCCAATCCCGCCAATCTATTTGGCATTGAATTAGACACAAATTCAGCCTGTCCCAAGAACTGACACCACTGTTTTGGATGCTCGCGGACCAAACAACAAAACATATTACCTAATGTTTTGTTCATTACTTTGGTTTGACCATCTGTTTGAGGGTGGTCAGCAGAACTTAGCTTGAGTTCAGTTCTCATATGTTTCCATAACTCACTCCAAAAATGGCTGATAAATTTGACATCCTTGTCGGAAGTGAGGCTGCGAGGAATACTATGTAAACACACAATGTTATGGAAGAACAAATGAGCAATATTGTGGGCATTGAATGTCTTCTTGTACTCTATGAAGTAAGTCATCTTGGAGAAACGGTCTACCACAACCATGATAGAATCCGACCCTTCTTTTATTTTCGGTAGGCTAAGCACAAAATTTAGACTAAGGTCCTCCCATATGGAGCTGGGGATAGGGAGTGGTGTGTAAAGCCCAATATTTTTTTCTCCTTTATATAATTGGAAAATTGTGCACTGCTCAATGAATTTGGTTACATCTCTCCGCAGGTGTGGCCAAAAGAACGGTATTTGTAGTTGAGCTATTGTCTTGTCTCTTCACATGTGTGTGGCTAGCCCTCCACCATGGATCTCTTGAATCAGGTATTGCCTACAAGATGAGTCAGGAATGCATAACATGTTCTGTTTGAACAGAAACCCGTCACGTATTATGAAGTCCGGGCTGCCTTTATGGCTTTTACACATTGTCCATATGCTACCAAAATCAATGTCTTCGTCATAGAGGTCTTTTAAACATTGTAAACCTGTAATTTCAGTTTGTAATTGTGTTAGCAATGCTTATCAGTGGCTCAGAGCATTGGCAAATCGATTTTTTTGTTCCTGATTTGTGTTTTAACACAAATGAAAATCGTTGCAGAAATAAGATCCATCAGGCATGCATCCTGTTGATGTTCTTTTGACTGTTATTGTACTACTACGCTTGATTATCGCTGCTAAGCGCAAACTCCTGATGTAGAAGTTAGTGCTCGCATTGTTTTAAGGCTCAAACAATAACATACAATTCTTATTTATATATTGTCCACCTCTGCCGTGAAGAACTCAACTTTTCACTATAAAATTCAATAGGCCTTCCATCTCATGAGAGCACTGCACCTATGATGGCATGGACGCATCCGTATCCACATGGAAGGGTCATTCAAAATCAAGGATAGCCAAGACGGGAGCTGAACTAAGAGCTGATTTGATTGAATCAAAACTTCTCTGTTGAGCGTCAATCCACTGGAACGCTTTCTGCTTTAGTCCATCAGTTAGTGGTGCTTCTAGAATGTTGAAACCTCGCACGAATCAACGGTAAAAACTCGCAACCCGTGGAAGCTGCTGATGTCTAAGTCGATCGAGGTACCGTCCATTCAGTTATAGCCGAAACTTTGCGAGGATCTACATTTATACTTGCAGTTGAGACAAGGAAGCCTAAGAAATACACTTTTGATTTTGCAAGGTCACACTTAGGGATGTTCAAATAGAGTTTGTGTTGCCTCAAGATAGTAATAACCACCGTCAAGTGCTGCAAGTGGGCTTTGAGATCAAGACTATAGACAAGTATGTCATCAAAGTATAAAACACAAAATTTATCCAAAAAAGGCTTCAAAAGTTCATTCATGAGTCGAATAAATGTAGATGGGGTGTTACACAATCCAAATGGCATCACCTTCCATTCATACAAACCTTATCGAGTCTTAAATGCCATCTTCCCGGGCAAATGCATATTTTGTGGTAGCCACTACAAAGATTAAGCTAGGAGAATATTGCCGTTCTGGATAACTTATCCAGTAATTCATTAACCCTTGGAATTGGAAATTTGAATTTAATAGTGATCTTATTGATTGTCCTGCTTTCCACACACATCCGCCAGCTTCCATCCTTCTTCGGAACCAATAGAGATGGAATTGCACATGGGCTTATGCTCGGTTGGACCAGCTGCTTTGCCACGAACTCATCCACCAGATTATGTAACTCATGCTCGTTGGGACTCATCTTATAGTGGGGAAGGTTTGGGAGGACTGACCCAAGAACGAGGTTTATTTTATGCTGAAATGTTGAATTGATCTCAAGGGCGGCAAGGTGTTCGATAACTCAGGAGGCCCTACATCAGCAACTTCAATACAACATCCCAATCTAAATAATCTCTTAAATGTTTTTTCTATTCACCTCTAAAATTAAACAACAACAACAACAACATCAAGTCTTTATCCAACCAAGTGGGGTCGGCTACATGAATTTTCCACGTTTTTTAGTCGATTAATCATACTGATGAATATTAGGATCATTTAGCTATTATGAGATGCATGATCTTTGTTAGTGGGATAAGGAAAAGGCCCAAAATTATACTCCCCAAATATTTGTATATGGCCAATTTAGTCCCTTATCAATTTTTTTCCAATTTAATTCATCTGTTATACAAAATTAATCCCAAATAGTCCTTCGAGAAGAAATTGATGAAAATTGATATAAATTGATCCCAAATTAGTAGTTATTGACATGGAGGATTTGAAGTTGAGCTTAAGCCTGCTGAATGCAGAAGAACCAGGGATAAAGAAAAAAGATCTTTGTCCGGGAGAGAAGAGAAAAGTTGCTTCCTGGATCATAATAGCAGTTACATACAAATATAACGATTCAGTTCATCTTAAACATATCTTTAAAATATTTGGACATTTTGTTGTATTGTATAATCAAAGATTACATTGGTTTTTTATTATTTTTATTATTTATTCAAAATAACAGTTGGGATCATTTTGATTCTTCATAAATGACCATTTTGATTTTTTTCTCTTATTTAATGTTATGTTAACCAGTCAACTCACTTCATTAACTATCAATAGGATCATTTGCATTGAAGACTGGACTCTCTATTCCATTTGCATCTCTAGTAAAAGCCAGTAACTTGTGATTCTGTGTTTTTTGCAGGAGGTGTGCTTGATAGACTGGATAGTTATTTGTTCACAGGTGCTCTGTGCTATTCATTTGTGAAGTTCGCTCTACCTGTATTTGGTGTTTAATTTTATCAAAAACTTCAAATCTTATGAGAGTGTTGAAGAAACAAGCCTGAACTTCCTTTGCTGAGAAACAAACAAACATTTCAGGTAAGGTGGAGATTTCTCAACACTTTTTCACCATTTGTTTCTTTACCTAACTCCATTTAAATAAATTTCAGGTAAACCATCATCACCTAATTTGTTTTAACAAAGGGAAATAAATGTATAGAAATCTGGTCACCAAGGTAACACTGCTATCCTCTTAACAAGTTTTTTTTCTGAAAGATTATAAAATGCCATTGTTATTTAAGAGGCCTAATATATAAAGCTTTATGCTAAGGGTTCTAAAGCTTTTAAATTATGGGGCAGTTGCAGGATAGTTTTTAAGTTAAAGCTGCTTATGGTTCTATTGTTTGATTATATTCTGAGCATACTAATGTCTACTATATGCTATTTATTGTTGATAATTAGTAATCTATGTTACTTATTTTTTATAATTTTGAGGAGTTTCAGAGATTTAGACTAAATATTAGATTTTTTTTTTCTCAAATTTCATCTATAGATTTTCATTTAGCTCCTTTAGACATTGAAAGTAGAGAATTCTGAATATCTATAAATTCTGGAATTTGATGAGCAACACTGATCCTTCCAAGTATTCTTATGAGGTTCTGTGTAGTAAGACATACATCATGTTCTGTTATAATATCTATGTTACAATCTCGCATTATATTAAAACCGTTTTATTCTAGTGAAATTATTCTGTGCGGATAAGGACGCCGTCCGGAGGCGAATTAGAATGCACCACATCACCCGTTTGCTGTGTACCGGGTGACGTGGCACATTATTATTTGCCTCGAACGGTCCGGTGTCCGCATAGAATAATTTCTCCTTATTATAGACCCTCATCATCATCATCATCATCATAACATTGCATGTGTTGTTGTGTTCATCTTCCTTTAACACATGTACCATAATCTTACTTGCAACGCAGTTCTCTCTCAAAAAATTCTTGTTCTGCGACCACCATTGTATCAAAACTTATTTTGCAAACTTGCTCACATCATAATCTCATTTTCATAGCATTTTTTGACAACATCTATATTACAATCTTACCTGCATCAAACCTTCAAGACCTTCATCGCAATCTTATGTTGTGTCGATAACAATAGTCTTAGGTTTTGTTTGGGTTTGTTTTCTTACTGTTTTCTAAAGTAAATTTTTTGTACAAAAAAATCTTGAACTAGAAATTTTGATATTAAAAAGCTGCTTTAAAAAGCACTAAGAAAATCACCCAAACGAAGCCTTATAAACTTTTGCGCCGCAATCATTAGCTACATTTTGTATTGAATTTATTTTTAAAAAATATTAAGAAAATCAGCCTAATAAAATCTTGAGCATTCACATCTACATTAGTAGATAATATTATTTAATTTAAAAGATATCCATAGACAGCTAACTTATTAGAAAACAAAAGGAGCTGCAATGGCAGTTGTCTGCATGAGAATCCTCAGAAAACACATAGGGCAAGGGAACAAAAACAGGTGTCCACTTAAAGGCGAATTATTGCGTCTGGTCACCGGATGTCCGAACATTCAATCCAGTAACGCCACGTCACCAAAATACACTGGATCCGATGTATTTGGGTAACGTGGCGACACCGGATTGGTGTCTGGACGAATCCGGACACCGGACGTAATAATTTGCCCAACTTAAGAGTCCAATTGCAAGAACAATAGTTGTGATTGGTGACATGTGTCCAAAATTTTTGGGCCATCCTTATCTTTATGGAATTTTTTATTATTTTAAATGGGCCTTTAAACTTTAAGGATTATTTCATAAATAATTATATGATGAAGAAGCCCACACATCATATTTATGTAGAATATAATGCATGGAGAAATATTTTGTTATTTTTGCTTACATCATATCATTTCTTAGGAAAAAAAAATGCAATTATGATATTTTTATTTTTGTAAATATTAGAACATTTATAATTAAAAAAGAATCAATTTATTTGTGTAATCTACTATTAATTTTGATAAGCATAGCCCTATCTTTTTATTATTTATTTCTTTGTAACAGGCCAAAATAAACCTGATAATATTCCATGTGAACATTATTAAATAATAAAAAACAAATATTTTATTATTAAATAAAAAAAAAAAAAACAAAAAACAAAACGTGTACTGATCTCTTTATTTTCAAGCCCGTGAGTAGCTCACATGTGGTGCCAGCTACTTATTTTCAATCAAATCTTCGTAAGATTTGGCTATCAATTAAGAAGAGATTATCCCGTGCTAAGTTCTAACACGTTCGGAGGTCAATTTAGATACGTCCGGAGGTCAATGTATTGTGTATTGGATGACGCAAAGCATCTGCAACGCCTCCAGATGGTTTCGGACACCGCACGTAATAATTTTTCTCGATTAAGAGGTTTTAAGTATGAAGCTTACGTATGTGATGTGAATGAGTTTGACTTAATTGACTTAAATATCCTGAAAAAATATTATTATAATTTTGTCATCTCTAAGATAAAAAGGCATAAAATAGATTTAAAAAATTCAGTGCCATTTGTGATCTTTTTATTTATCTCTTTGTGTTATAGTTCATTAATTGTTTTTATTTATCTCTTTGTGTGTTTAATGAGATTTGTCTCATCATAATTAGCTATAATGTGGGGTTGTATTTAACTATTTATTATGATTAGAATTAATACAAAATTCATCAATATTTTTGTGTTCAAGCTATAGAGATGAAACATATTTCTCTCTAAATCAACTTTTAATTAGAACTAATTATTGTACATTTTTATGATAATAATATAAATATATAGCTTAATTATATTTATATATTTCAATAAATATTGATATAATTCATTAGGCTTTATTTAAGTTGTTTGCTAAATTTAAATATTAATAAAAAATATTTAAATTTATTTCTTTGAAAATTATTTATTTTTTAAAATAAGCATTATATATTTTAATTATTTTCTCATATAGTATATTTAAAGGTGTAAATGAGTGGAGCCAATTCAACTCAATAATAAGCTCATGGCAGAGCTTATTGAGTACAAGCCAGAGCTTGAACGCAAACAAGCTTTAATTTGATCTTTATGAGGTTCCGCCCTCAAGATAGTCGAGCTAGTGCTGAAATTATTCTGTGTAGAGTTCGGACTAAAAAATCGTCCGGACATGTGAGTGCATACACAGTGTACATATTTATACAATGTGTATCAAATCAATGTCCGGACATGCATACAGTGTATACACTCACAGTCCGAGGTGTTTTCACCGTCGATGAACCATCTGTCGTGAGTTTGAACTTGCCATTTGGGGGGAGAGGGGGCAATTGCCTAAAATATTTATAATAAAGACTAAAAAATAAATGAAAATAGACAAATTACCTAAAAAAATCATATAATCAATTTTTATAAAAAATCCCCCCCCCCCCCCCAGGGGGTTCTGCCACAGACTTGAGTTTGAACTTGTCATTTGGCTAACGAGTTCGACTCATTTACACAACTAAATATACTCATCTTAAATAAAATCAAATAATTTTAAGATTAATTTCATCAAAATTCAATTAAAAATACTCAATTTTATTAGATAAAAAAAATACACTGCTTTATATTTATTATGTACTCTAAAAAATAGAATACAAAATAAATATACCCCCAATTAACAATTTTCTGAATTCTGACCCAAAATTTATTTCTGAATTTTCTCAATAATTCAAAAATTCATGACAGATTTTTTATTTTTTTTTCACGTGCACTTTTTTTTTTTTAGAGACCATCACCAAGCTTCCCCGAAGGTACAGACACCGAGTCCAAGAACTCTTGATCCAGAAGCAAAGCCGCCATGAACGAAGGAACAAGACAAATCTCCAAGTCAACGCTCCCACCTCCTTCCCTGCCAGGAAAAGCCGACACCTTTCCATCGAACTTGTTCGCCGGACCACACCTCACAGCCGCCGCCTTCCCCCACCCGAAGTCACAGCCGTACATATCGAACCTCGGCGAACTCCCCACCATCACGCTCTTCGGATCAAACATCGTCATCTTGTACACCACCGGCGCCATGTGGTATTCTCTCAGCTTTTGACGTATCGCCTCGTCCGTATGCTCTGTCACCGCTCTGTTCAGTTGCCTCGCCGCCCATCCTATCCCATTAGCCTCCAACTCCCCCGCCGCCACCGTCGCCGCCACCGCGTATATCGAGTTTCCGAAGTACGCCGGGGATTGCGGCGGCCGGAGTCTTCCTCTGTTCTGTATAGCTAAACGGCAGCTCGTCAGTTGTTCTGGTGGGAATCCTCGAGCTCTGGTTATCGCCCTCCATATCATCGCGCTCAGAGCTTGGAAAGAGGAGATTATGATTCGATTCTGATTCTGATTCTCCTCAGTTTTAATCTCACTATTCGCTTTTTCTTTCAGCTTCGCTATAGATTCCGTTGAGAAATGGAAGAATCTCTGCCGAAGAACCGGCGGGGAGAAGCGTTCGATGAATTGGGAGGAATCGGAGAAGGGGAGATGGATCGGTGGGTTTTCACCGTCGATGAACCATCTGTCGTGAACCGGCGGGAGAGATAAGAAGTTTGTTCTCGTTATCTCTGCCCAAGCATTAAAGAAATTCCAGTAGGAGGTGCCGTCGCCGACGACGTGGTTAAAGCAGCAGGCGAGGAAGACGGCGCCGCCGGCGAGCTCCGTGAGTTGAACGGAAAGGAGAGGAGAGGAGTGGCCGTCTTGGCTGATGGCGCCGTTGAGAGGGAAGAAAGAGTTGACGAAGGAGGGAATGTCCTTGCCTGGGGAGAGAAAGTCGAAAGGCGTGATTTTTACGGCAGCGGCGTGGATGAACTCGGCTCCTCGATCGTTGCAGTCGATGGAGACGTGCAAGGATGTGACTTTGTCACCGGTGAGGTGTTTTTGGGTGAGGAGGCGGCCGGCGAGAGGGTAGAAGTGTTGGAGAGTGATAGAGAGGGAGGTTTGGAGGGTGGTAAGGAGGAGGGGGAGGGGAAGAGAAGGCGGGAGATTGGTGAAAAGGAGACCTTTTTGGATGTAATGAGGGCAAAGCATGGCGACGTCCCATGGAGTGAGGTGGCAGAGGCGGGGATGGGAGGAGTTTGGGGGAGGTTTTACTGTTTGTTTGGAGAGGATTTCGATCATGGCAGGGGAAGAAGGCATGGTCGAGGGAGGAAGACGATGAGGGGATGGCTGAGTAAGGGCGGTAGAGGACCGTTTATAAAGAATTTTCTGAAAGAAATTTGTGTTAAATGTGATTTTTTGCTTCAAATTTTGGATCATAAAATTATATTATTTTTTACTTTTTAAATACTAAAAAGTAATGAAGAATTAAAATATATGATAAAATTAAACCGTGTAAGAAGTCAAGAAAATACTGATCATTCAACTAAGAGCAGCATTAAAGGATAGAGATGAAGAAACCTCTAGGCTCAAATGCCCAAGAGTTCTCATTTATCATATTTATATATCAAATATATAAGTGTATGCTATTATTTTTTATACTTCATCAAAAAATTATCTTGATCGGGCATGAATCTCGATACAAAATCAAGTTGGAAACTTGGGTTGGGGAGATTAAGAGGGAAAAACAAGAGTGGAGCACATGCATGGGGCCGGCGGCATCATGAGCGGGGAGAGGGTTTGTGAGGAGGAATTCAAGAGCTTCCAAACAAGCTATGTAAATTAGGAAAGGAGTTGTCATATCCAACCTAATTGAAATTCATTTTGGATTGAGATTCATTCACCTTCATAATTTGGAATTCCCAAATAAGGAAGACATTTGAAATTCAAAATTTGAATTTCAAATAATTAGAATAATTTTCCCTCTCCCTTGGCTTAATTTAGGGAAGCAATTTAGGTGATGGAAATCAGCCCCATGATGGAGATGAGAGAGTAGGCCGGCGGCATGAGAGGGGAGAGAGGGAGAAGATGGCTCGGGTAGGGGAAGGGAGGTCTTGGGTCGGCGGTTGGAGGTGAGGTTTAGTGGTGGTGTGGGTGCAAGGAGTGGAGGTGGGGATGAGCCGTCGGGTAGGGAGTAAGGAGGGGAGCTCGGGTAGGGTAAATTGGGGAAGAAGGAGAAGAGATAGAGGGAAAAACCAAGAGCTTACCCGCAGGCCAGGCTGTTGGGAACTACGATTGAGCCTCTCATAGACTCCACCAATCTTTCTAGAACTCACAAAGAGATTCAAAAACAAAAGTTGAAATTTCATATCAATATTCATTAACCATTACAAAACTAAGAGACCTTAATATATAAGCCTCAATACAAGAAAAATAGAAAGACACAATTGCCCTCGAGGCTATAATAGTGACTCACTACCCAAAGTGGTAAACTAGAAAAAAAAAATAGAAAATGCGACAATAAAGAAAATACATAATATATCAAAAGTAAGGACTCTAGATCGCAGCAGTCGATCTACGACTCCGACGACGGTACACATGTCGAAATCTCTGACTGATCTCGTCATCACAATCACTATCACCTTTAAGGAAACACCCCATACTAGAAATTCTAGTTAACAAAAAATTATTTGAATGTAATCAAATGGGTCATTTCTCACCTTAATGCCCTTATCATACTTTGGCACTCAAGTCTTTTGGGCATGAGAATGATGAGGGTTATGGTTTACATGAGGATATAAAAAGTAATTTTCCATGTTTTTTAGTCGAATAACCATACTAATAAATACTAGGATCATTTAGCTATTTGTAAGATGCATGATCTTTGTTAGTGGGATAAGGAAAAGGCCCAAAATACTTCTCAAATATTTATATATGATCAATTTAGTCTCAGAGTATTAATTTTTTCCCCAATTTAATCCAACGGTTATACAAAATTAATCCCAAATAGTCCTTCAAGAAGAAATTGATGAAAATTAATACATAAAATTGATCCCAAATTAGGTAGTTATTGACATGAAGGAGGATCTGAAATTGAACTTAAGCCTACTGAATGCAGAAGAACCAGTGGTATAGAAAAAAGATTATGCCCATGAGAGAAGAGAAAGGTTGCTTCCTAGATCATAGCAGTTACATACAAATATAACGATTCAGTTCATCTTAAACATCTTTAAATTATTTATACGTTTTGTTGTATTGTATGATCAAATATTACATTGGTTTTTTTTTATTAGTTTTATTATTTATTCAAAATAATAGCATAATAATTATAGAAACTAGGAAAAATAAGAGTATGCCCATGATTTTTGGTTTGCGACTTCTAAAGAAGAAATGGCTATGCTAAAGAAAGTTGTCAAATTTTGCTAAGCAAGTTATGTTTTGGCTGGATTGAGAATACATTTTGGATTAATGATCTGATTTAAGCCTTATGCCACTGGATTTTCCTAATATATAATGATATTATGTCCCAATTACCCTATAAAATGTGTTGTTTCGTCCAAGGAGATCTTGTAGACCCAACATGATAGAAGGATCCTTGTCGGCAGCCATGGGTTGCTTCGTCCAAGGAGACCTTATAGACCTAGGGTGAATGTTTATCTAAGGGAAAAATTTTGAATCCACCCTAGCTAACAGAGGGCTTTATGCCCTATCAATCATATCTTATTAATTCATATCTCAAGGATTTGATGCCACTAAGGAGCGTATTATCTCTGGCCATAATCAGTATTTCGTGGTGCCATTTAGTGGTAAAACCACTCGGTTAGAGGGCCCCCGCATAACCGTTTATCCTACGATGTCATTTGACGGCAAACCTACCGGTTAGATGACACATACCATGTCCTTACTGGCAGGAGATAATTTGAGAATGGATCTTAGTGATATTTTCAACTAGGTATTAGCTCTTTGTGAGCTGAAGTATTTTTTAATTTATCCACCCCGATAAACTTTTGCGGAGGGTGGATGGATTTTGCTTTAAGTATTCAGATGATTGATTTTCAAATTTTAAATATTTAGAGTTGGGTGATTTTGGGATTTTGGGATTTTCTTGGGTATTTGGGTGGAGCTTGGAAGGCATTTGAAAATATTTGTGAACCCATCCTGTTGAGATCTTCGTTCAACACGATCATCATCGGGGTGTTTCTAAGATGACTTGAAAATATATGAATTTTGATGGAAGTTTGAGAACATTTTAAAATACTTAAAATTAACCTCTCCGGTTGAGATCTTATATCAACGCGGCCATCATCAGGGTGACTCTAAGGTCCCTTAAAAATATGTGAATTTTGGTGGAAGTTTGAGAACATTTTAAAATATGTGAAATTAACCCCATCGGTTAACATCTTATATTAACGCGACCATCATCAGGGTGTGAGAAGTCATTTTTATTTATTGATTGAACCCTGTCAACTTTATCGAGTTGTCGATGGACGATCGGGTTTCATAAGCTTTGTATAATCATTAGTGAACTTACATTATTATAGGTCTTGAAGGCCTAATATGAATGTATTAAGACAAGTATACCGGTCACCGCTCTATTCATCAGCATAAAAGGATCAGGTTCGAACTTGAATTCATTTATTGACCCGCGCAGGATCCCTAGACGTCACGTGTGTACCAATAACACGCTAGTTGGGACCCTTGCGGGTGTTTGGGGGCATTTTAAAATTATTTGTTGAACCTTGTTGACTCCTATCTACCTGCTTAGGAGGATCGGGTTCAACTGCAACACGCTAGCCGGGATCAGGTGGATCATAGTGTACTAACGAATCTCTTGCTTTGGATCGTAGGAGCTTACACTTGTAGTAGTCTTTTAGCATCTTGCTTGTGAATATCACATCAAGCGAACAATGGAATTTTTATGATGACTCATAGGAGCCTACCTCCACTGTATATCCTCTAATTTTGCTTATAATGGCTCAATGCATTTGTTTAACATTGAACAGTGATTGATTGTATGGGTGTTGTGGTTTTCAAAACATGTCCATCATCACCCGCCTGTGCACACTATTATGCATAAAAATGTACTTTTTTACTATTGATGATAAGTCCTTGTATTTATCATGATCTTCCATATCTTTCCTACAAATTCTCTACCATACTAACAATACATTCACCATCGTTATTGATAGATATGATGATTATAAGAACGGAGATTGAATGTACTCTCTCGTAGATGAATCATAATGGTGCACTACAAGTCACTTGTTACTTCTTATAAGTGAGCTATTGTGCATTAGTAACTGTTCGTTGATATGTATGCTCATTGTAACTCTTTTATGCTTGCTCACAAATAGCTTACTGAGTGTATAACAGGTCCGATGCAACGACCCATTGTATGTATCATAAGTAGTTTGATATGTTCGCTATGGTCCATGTGGAGAAGCTGTTAGATCTCTTATGCCTTATTCATGAATGTACCCTTCATGAATGATTCATTGTGTATACCACATGTCTTCTATTGTTATCAAACATGTGTTGGTATTGGCCGCATGTTGCACTATATGTTTACAAGAAAATATATAGTATATGTTTGATAGTATTCCCCCATGAGTCCTTTAATTGTGAATGAGTTATCATCATGCTTGCAGTAGTCAGATATATTAATTCATGTATATCTAATTGGATGCTCAAGATTTGTTCATTGAACCTTTTCATTTTGATTGCTCACTCAATGAATCAAGGTTTTGTCCCATATGTTTCAAATCTTTTATCATTCATTTAAGTTCTTTTGAGTCATTTGCATGATTGAAGATAATTGGAGATAATTGGATTTAGGGCCCAATTCCTTTTGACTGCTAATTCTAAGTTGTTCAAATAAGCTCAAAGCCCTTTGCACTTGGTTCAAATCCTAATTCGAGTTCTCTTGCATATGATTCAGGATCTTATGATTGTTCAAGTAAAACTTGAATTTGCAAGTCTTTTTCATCTAATTCCAATCAAGCTTCGAGTTGTTTGAAGTTAGTTTGAGCTTATCATCCACTTAGGTTCAAACTAAAATCATTTTTAAGTTCTTTATGCTCTTCTGCATTGTTCTTTCAAGTTCAAATCAAGTTCAAACCGAAGTTCTTGCTCGAGTTCAAATTCGAGTTTGAGTTCAAGTACTGAAGTTCTATGTCCCCTGTTAATGTTCAATCAAGTTCAAAGGTTCACAAGTTTGAGTCCACTTGATTCAAGTTTTGAGACTTTCTTCAATTCAGATTCTTATGATTTATTTAAGTCTGGATTCACTTAGATTTGAGTTTATTTAGGTAAATTGCACCAAGTTCACAAGTCCGAGTCCACTGATCTTTTGAGTTCAAATTAGGTACAAGTCCAATCTCACGTTCACCCGAAATTTCGGCAGCCTCCCGGCATTTTTCTTGTTTAGGGGAAAACTACGAGAAAAACTAGGCCTTCCCACCACGCACAATAAAGGCTTGTATGGCAGTTATCCTCGGACGAGGGCACCACGGCTGTGATCTTTATTCCCACCAAGCACAATAAAGGCATGTATGGGGTCTTTGACAGTACCTATTTAAAAAGACAGTTTATTTTCCCCTCACTCGAGGGTACTTATGAATGACCCAACCTCACCGTAGGTGCCGCACCGGGGTCCCATCACACCACGCACAATAAAGGCGTGTATGAGTAATTTTTCGATGCGCCACGAACATTAAAGTAGGGCTTTAGGTGATTACCCGCCTCGGCGTAGGCGCCGCACCGGGGTCCCATCCTACCACGCACAATAAAGGCGTGTATAGGCTATTTTTCGGTCCGCTGCAAACAACAAAAATAAGCTCTCGGAGTTTAAGGTGATTACCCGCCTCGCCGTAGGCGCCGCACCGGGATCCCATCCCACCACGCGCAATAAAGGCGTGTATAGGCGATTTTCTGGTGCACCGCAAACTTCAAGAGTAGGAATCTGAGTTTAAAAACATTCGTACCTTCGCGAGGTTGGCGTATAGATCGAGGAAAGAGAGAGGGAGGCATCTATTTTAATAAAAAATTAACTAATTATAATTATCCTAATTAATTATATTTGCTCATAATTAATTAAAATAATTAATTATATTTAGTAAAATTAATTATATTTAGTAAAATTAATTATAATTAAATTTAACTAATCATAACTAATTTATATTAATTAACTTTAATAATAATAATTAATTAATAATAATTATAATTAATTATAATCATTTAATTAAAACTAAATATAATTAATTAAACAATTATAATAATAATAATAATAATAATAAATTAAAACTTAATTAAATCACCTCCCTCCCTTTCTCTATAGTTCAGCCGATTTAATGGATTTGGCCGAAGAAGCACGTGGAAAGGGAGATAGTTACCTTCAAGCCAGCGAGCCCCCAAGTGTTGCTTCCAATCCAGGCCAGATTCACGAGATTTACGGGAAGAGATTGATTCGATGCAGATTATGGTATTTCGACAGAATTCCTGGAGGAGTTCGGCAGGTTTTGCGGGATGTACAGCTTACTGCTTACAGGTATTTTGATTTTGATTTTTTTTCCTTTTGGGTATTGTTTAGAGGTCAACAATTATATTTTGAGCATACTAATGTCTGATATATGCTATTTATTGTTGATAATTAGTTATATATGTTACTTTTTTATAATTTTGAGGAATTTCAAATATTTAGACTAAATAATAGATTTTTTCTAATTTTTTATCTATAGATTTTCATTTAGCTCATTTAGGCATATTGAAAATTAGAGAATTCGTAATATATGGAAATTCTAGAATTTGATGAGCAACACTAATCCTTCCAAGTATTCTTATTAATTAGGTCATATGTGCAGTAAGACATACATCATGTTTTGTTATAATATCTATGTTACAATCTCACATTATATTACAACCGTCTTATTCTACTAAAATTATTCTGTGCGAATACGGATGTCGCTCGGAAGCAAATTAGAATATGCCACATGACCCATTTATTGTGTACCAAGCTATATACCGGATGACATGGCGCATTCTGATTCGCTTCAAGATGGTCTGGTGTCCACATAGAATAATTTCTTCTTATTCTAGGCCCTCATCATCATCATCATCATAACCTTGCATGCATTGTTGTATTCATTTTCTTTTAACACATGCTCCATAATCTTACTTGTAGCGCAATCATTGTGGGTCTCCGAAAGAATTTTGCTTATGGGGTTTGAATGTAAAGGGTACGACCGCACTATCCCATAGGACAAAATGATTGTAGGCCTTTACACTCGACACAAGAAAGCCAATGAAAGAGCAGATTGAGTCATACATACGATTAGCCATGGAAGAAAGCATCTTTCACATATGCACTTCGATGGATAATAATATGTATAACCCAAAATATCACGAGATTTCTCTCATTCGATACATCAGGTCAAATGTGGTTTATTTGATGTGGAGATCGATTTCCCACGGGCGAAATCAATGCAAGCCCCCATGATTAATTACATCTTAGACCTTGACCTAAGAAAACTCTCGATTAAGGATGTTGCATTATTCACTTCTTAATTTAGTGCACGAAGAAAATTCCTAAGTTATATTCCGAAGAGGATAAACTCTTCTTTTTATCCTTAATGATGACTAGACCTTTTTAAATGAATAAATATATGATTAAAATTTTGAGTTTAAAAGATCATAGATGAAATTTGTTATCCTAAGAGAAATGATAGATTCAGAATTCATAAAAAGTGACTCAAAGAGGAGAATTACAGCTTAAACCCCACAAGGGATCTAAGTAGCCACGACCTGGATTTATCACCCTGCACGAAAAGGGGTACCAGCTAAACTCCACCTATCGTATCAAATTCATATTGTCAAGTCTTATGCAAATGTAAGAGTGGTAGGAGGCACAAAAAGGGAAAAGGGTATCAAACCCGACTATGAATGGTACTATGCAATGCAAAGTGAATTATCCCTCTATGTTGCAAAAGAAAAATCTATATGCTGACTCAAGGCTATTCATGTGAGGGTAGGGCCAATCATGATTGGCCGATAGTCACTGTGAAGTGAACAAGACTTATTGTAATTTTAAAAAGTGGCCCTTTAAAGAAGTCATGCATTAATTTTTTAGAAAGATTGATTGATTTTAATCATATGTTCACTTTTTATCTTGCTTGAATAAATTTTTACTTTATAAAAAATTTAACATCCTAAATAGCGTAACGTTGACTCCGTCCGAGTTACACCCAAACAAAGTAATTTAAGAAACCTAAGAAAAAATATACAGTTCTAATGCACAAGCAAAGTAAATACAACATCACAACAAGTCAACAAAACAGAGTGTCCAAAGTCCATGGCAAGTGTCATACAATATACATCACAGAGTACAGAAAAGTAGTGGTGGTTGGGCTCCACCGACAATAACCTGGGTTATACTCCTAAGGAATGACACAAATTTTAAAACAATGCATTTTTATCTCACTCTTCATCTTCACTTCCTTGATTTGTTTATGGATCGTATCTTCCTTCCTTTAGGTTCTCGTAGGGTGTCCTCCAAAAGGATGCCCAAATGAAAAAGGAAATTTCCTATAAGATATTTTCTTCTCCCTTTAGGCTCCTCTATATTTGAAAATGTCTTATTTTAGATTTTTACAACTTTTACTATCAAATACATTACATCAGAAAAAATGAAAAAATATTTAGACTTTTCTGCAGGGTTATCCTAAGCAATTATAATCAATCATCCAAGCAGTTGTATATATATGAATAAAAAAAAATTCTCACACCAATTACACTTGGTCGTGCTCTTTTATTAGGGGCTAAAACAGCTAAAACACCTATAACAATTATGTATTTTATTTATCATTAACTTTACCTCCCTTAAGCGCTGTGTGAGCACGGTCACCTGCAAGAAACATCATCAGTGTAAAAAGCATTTCTAACCTATGGATATTCTATCGCTCACCATACAGTACATAAAGAAATTAATAATCATCACAAAAAATATCACAGAAAATTGAAGCAAGTAGCAAAATAAACATCACATATTTCACATGCAAGACACCACAACACAGAGACAGAAATAAAAGCAGAACATCAGCCTATCCTAGAACTAGAAGTCCTGTCATAATAAATAAATCTAAGAGTGTGTAGTAAGCTGTGTAATTTTGGATAAGTCCTATATAGGATGATTTATTTATAGTTGCTTGTGTTTAATTTGTTAAAGGCGAAAAGAGAAGTTTTAATTTAAGTTTAAATATTAGTATTTTAAGATTGATTTTAGAGACTTATTTTTAATATTTATTTGATTACCACCTTTGTTTCTCATCGAGACCGTGAGGTTTATTTCACCCTTATTGGGGCTAACTTAATAGCCTCGTAGGCCTGAGTTACCTAGCGATAACCAATTTTGTTAAATTAATTTAGTTGATTATAAATTAAAAAGAAATGGTGAATTAAGTAATTCATTAATCAAGAGATTTGTTAATTGATTTTAAGATATTAGTCTAAGATTTGATCTTTAAAATTATTTTATCATAATGAGTTTTAGTT
Source organism: Dendrobium huoshanense (assembly GCA_016618105.1). Lineage (NCBI taxonomy): Eukaryota > Viridiplantae > Streptophyta > Magnoliopsida > Asparagales > Orchidaceae > Dendrobium > Dendrobium huoshanense. The sequence goes on along the minus strand of CM028360.1, from coordinate 1,807,679 downwards.
TAAGTTTGCTCTCCTAATTTAATCTACATCTTTTAAACTTTAAGACTTCATTTGGGATGGCTTTTTTATTGCTTTTTAAAACGGAGTTTTAGTACAAAAATAAAAAAATTTGTACTAAAACTCTGTTTTAGAAAGCAGTAAAAAAGTCGTCCCAAACGAAGCCTATATTTTTTTAGTAGTCGATATACTAATTAATTATGGTTTGGATAAAAATTAAGTATTTTAGTGTATTTTTAAGAATTGAATTAAAGTTAATTTGATTAATTGATTATTAGTAGACTAACGCACACTAAACTTAGAAAAATATGTCACTAACTTTATGTTTTGATGTCTCTATCCTATAAGGAGTATGTTATCTAAGACTCGATCCTTAATTTTTATCCTTATGTGTCACTAAAGTTATGGGATTAAAAGAAGTTTTGTTTCTAACCCTTTTGGACTTACGCATATGTGAAGGGGTTTGAGGATCTAAAATAAAAGAAAGCAATATTAGTTATAAATGAAGTTTCTACAGTATCCTAAAGGGTAGGGAGCGTACAACCATTTGGGTCCCTAAAAGTTTTCTAAGTTTAAGGAAACTTACAGCACCAGGGGCTATGACCTAGTGGTTCCGCTCGTAGCGCCCCCACCAGACTGAATGGGGGCGACTGATGCTCGGATCCGAATGTCCATGCTCCTTTGTCCAGTGCTCCAACGCCCCTTCCCCTTTGCTTTCTCAAAAGAACCTCGCACATAAAAGAAAGAAGAATGAGAGTAGGCACCATTCAAAGAGAAACACAACTAATCAAGAACTAATCTAAAACAATTAAGATTTACAACTTTAGAATTCATTTTTGAGTGTATGGAAAGAAAGCATTAGAAAAGCATGTGTAAGAGAGGGATACAAATGAGTGATAATCACATATTATGTGTGCACTTGTGCCAATGTATGAAATACTATGAATAAAGAAGATGATGAAATATATATATATATATATATATATATATATATATGTAAATTCATTATTATAGAACATAGAATAAAACTATACATGAATCGTGTAAGAACTTGCTAGTGTAAACACTAATTCTCACACTACAAAGCTTCAAACATGCGTGGAAAATCTTCCAACATAAACATCTTTCTTTTCCCTTTTTTTTTAAATCAATTCTACACATACTCATAATTGAAAGGGTACAATGAATGGAACTATCTATCATAATTATCAAACTCTACATAATGCTAAGCGACTGTGTGATGTTAAGATTTATGAATGCATATGAGTGTATTGTTACAACAATGATTGTTCTCTTTCAAGACTCAACATACTCCTAATTGATCATGAATCATATAAACACATGAGTGAACTAACTAAGCATGTTCCATGATAATAATTGAAACCACACATACACATGTGAGAGTCCTCTTTCAAACGTTAATAAACATGACAATACATGACGATACAAATACACATGTAGACTTTCCAACAATTTCACATAGTTAGCATGGAACGACATATTCTTCCAGACTCCACATAGAACGTGCTAGAACATTAAGTCAAACCCCCCTTATTCACCAATATTCAAGGCACGAGTACGTGAAATACATTTCAATTATTATTCATCAAATATTAGGGCGTGGACATTCTTATAATTTTTTTTTATAACAAAATATCATTTCATGAAATAAATGGAGCATGAACTTGCATCAATGTTCTCACAAAATAATTGCCGAGGTGATTTGAACATGCATTTATAAAACGTAGAAAAGATAAGAAGGCTTTAAGTTTCTATAAATATATTCAATCTAAAAAAAATAAGTAGATAAACTTACAGGCCTCCCTTTTTTTTATTTTTTAATAGAAATGAATCTAAGCAACTCATAACTTTAGAACACAAGCACATGTTTAGATAGATTCGAGCTCCACTACTTTACTTTTTTTTTTTTTTTTGAACGAAAAAAATGTAATACAAACAAGCATCAAGTGATAACGAGGTATTTCCAAACAATATTTACAGATATAAACAATACGTGTTCTTCGAAGAAGACTAAGATTTTGAGTCAAAATACAAGGATTTCCTAAATAAATAGCATATGGTCTTATCATTTCTTTTAAACAGAATTGAAGCATTACTCATGCATCCATTAAAATGAATTGAAGGACAACAAATTTACGTTATTATTACGTGAAAGAGAGATACAGAAACTTTAAAATAAAGCACAAATCAGTCAAGGTTCGCGATCGTACATTTACTTCAGCATTTTGTCTTCATTATCCAAACGCCAACAGCAGATGGTTGGCTCAGCATCAGCAATCTGACGTCAAAATCGGGATGGTGATTGCATCTCTTAGATCTGCCTGATCGGCGGCGTGAGGCCGATGCTCAGCAAGTGGTCGGCACGGGATAGCTGGCGACGGCCTGGAGGACTGGATGAAGATGACCAGGCGGGGTCGGGTCTAACGTCGGCGGTGAACTGAGACAGCATGTCAGCATCGAGTCGGCCTTACCCCGGCAACCGTGGGGTCGGAGGAAGCTTGCGCTGGCCTTCGTCGGCGGTCAGGAGGTAGAAACGGGCTGGAGCGACTGGTGTCGAGAGAAAGAAGGGGATGGGGGTCCGTGGCCCCCTTCAGCTCTTGCTTGTTGAGGAATCCAGTGCCCGAGAAGAGTGAGCATGGAGGTGTCTCATGTGTTTGAGGGCAAATTATTGTGTCCGGTGTCCGGATTCGTCCGGATATCAATAAAAAAACGCCACATCACTCAAAAACATCGAGGCCCAGTGCATCCGGGTGAGGTGGCGTGTCCGGATTGGATGTCCGCATGTCAGGTGACCGGACGCAATAATTTGCCGTGTGTGAGAGGGAGCAGCCGCTTCTTCAAGTGAGTAAGAGGGAGAAAACATTTCTTCCGAGTGTCCTCCATATTAGAGCAGCTTGTTTCTCTATCCATAATGCCAACAGGCAAAATTATTGCATCCGGTCACTGCAAAATCGGTTCGAACATCCAATAAAAACATGTCATGTCACCTGCTCTTTTAACTGCACTTTTGACTGGGTTGCTCTTTTGACTGGAGGCGTGCTTTGCACCTGCAGGCTGGAAGAAAAAGAATGAACCGTTTTCTTCTCTTGAACCAGCCCTGTTTAAAGAGAAATCAAGATAATATACCTACCTCCAAAGGCCTGGATTAAGTTTGATTTGTCATATCAAAATCAGCCATTGAACATATGTACAAGTTTGATTTGGAGAGGTGTAGACAGTTGAGAGTATTCTGATGAAGTTTTTTTATCAGAATATATTTTAAAGTCATAAAATTTATCTTATGATGATTGCAAACTTTAATTTTAATTATTTTTAATTATTATAGTAGTTTTTTTAATTAATTTGATAATTATTTAATTCTAATTCGATGAGAATAATTTAAATTGTTTTTTTTTTTGTACAGATTTAGTACTGTTTTTTGTGGGCCATATCAGTAATCAATTAAAATTAGTAAGTCCTTATAGTAAAATAAATCTAGTAAATTAAAATTTATCTAATAATAATTTTTGAGAAATACTTTTTTTTTTATTATTGTATGTATGTGTGTTTTTTTTTTTATTTAAATGTTAGGGCATCTCCAACCGAACTCCAAACGTTTGAATGGTGTCCCTGGCCAGCTCCAGTCGAACCGCAAAATTTTTGTTATTTGGCTGCGGGTGAGCGGTGGGACGCCAATGTTGGTGTTGCACTGTTCATCTCCGCCACTTTTACCTCTCTACCAAATTTGTCAAGGGAAAGAAGAGGCAACTGTTACCTACAAAAAGCTGAAAAATGGAGTTCTATTGGAGATGAATCACGACATTTTGCAGTTTCACGGCATTTTGTAGTGAAAAATGAGATTTTCGGTTGGAGATGCTTTCTGGGTGGGTAGATGGGTAGCTAGCACGGGTAGGTCAATAGGCATTTAGGAAAGACTTTCATTTTTTTTTTTTTTGTGATAGTTTTTTGTTGTTTTATAAAGAAACTATTAAGATTTTGTTTATGACGGCTTTTTTTACTATTTCTTAAATTGATTTTTTAATATAAAATTTTTAATTTTTATAGAAAAAATTTATTTAAGAAACATGAAGAAAACCGTCCCTAACAAAATCTAAAAATCAATTAAAAAGTTTTCCTAAACAAAATCTTAAACATTCACATCTACACTGTTAGATAATATTATTTAATTTAAAAGATGTACATAGACAGCTAAGCTATTAGAAGACTCTGGAAATCAATTTGCAATACTGCTATGCAAGTTAAACATTGCTTTAATTTTAAAGTCACCCAGAATGCTCCGATCTCTCTTATATGGGACCACTGGTTTCATAATGTTACTATCTATGATCAATTAGGAAATAGTCTTACTGATTGCTGCCCTGATTTATCCCTTATGGAGTTAATCTCTGACTCTAAGTGGGTTTTTCCTAAGTCAATCCCTCTGAACCTGAGACACCTGATTGCGAGTATTTTAAATATTGGGGATGCTGGCCCTTGTCTGTTCTGGAAAAACTTCTCAAATTACAATTTTAAACATTTCATTGAGGAATTCTACGATGATCTTCAGTCTTACTCTTGGCATAAATTGATATGGGCTAAAAGAAATATCCTAAGACACTCGGTATTTGTTTGGTTGGCTTTAGTTGATGGACTTAAGATCGCAGATGCTCTCAATTTAAGAAACATAAGGGTTCCTGGCACTTGCAACCTGTGTCATTCTTATAACGAATCAGTCACTCATCTGTTCTTTGAATGCTCTTACTCATTCTCTATACTGACTGCATTAATTCCTAGTATGAATTGCTTTCTACTTAGACCTTCTATACTGCAGGTATTTGAATGGTTAAAAGTGCATTACAAAAGTAATGCGAAGGTTAAAAACTTCTTTTATGTGATTGTTTGTTGTATTATATATCACATATGGAAAGAAAGGAATGGAAGAAGATTTGAGAATTCTTTTAACTGTCACAACACATTGTTGTTTCATATTAAAAGGAATATTTGTGAAAAAACCGCAAAATGCGAGAATTCTCTGGAATATCTGGAACATTTGTAAGCTGGCAGGTCTGTGGCCCTTCGATGCAATCGGAGATTTCATATTCTATAAGCCAACCTGGACAATGATGAAACTCCCGTTAATGGGCTCCCTTGGAAGACCTTCGGGCAACCAGGGAACTATCTTTGTGCTGCGATCAAATTTTCAAACTCTGGAGTCCAGGATATCTCTGGCTTGGGAGTTCTTTTATGCAGAACCTGAACTTTAAGTCTACCAGCTAGTTTTGTCTCCTTAGCTGTGTGGATTTGTGGCTTTTGGGATTAAATTATTTGAGCAGTTCTGTTTTTTCTTTTCTGTCTTCATTTTTTCTGTAGATGTGGCTAATAGGATGTTATAGTTTTTATTTTGTTATGCAGCTTTTTTAATGCTGATAATTTTATTGACTACTACTGGTAGGTTGTGGTAGTAGCCAATCTTCTTAATGTACTCTTTTTTGCTGGAATGAAATGGGCTCCGGCCCCAAATTTTCCCAAAAAAAAAAAAAAAAGTTATTAGAAGACAAAAGAGTTAGAATATATGCAGTAATGACAGAATAAGTATTGAAATGCAGTAAGAATCTTCATAAAATACTTAGGGAAAAACAGGTGTCCACATAGGAGTCCAATTTTTGGTGGCATGTGGCCAAAATTTTTGGGCCATCCTCATCTTTATGGATTTTTTTTTTTAATTTTAAAACGGGCTTTTCAACTTTAAGGATTATTACCCACCACGGCTTAGCTCGGTTGATGGCCGACATACTCGGTTGGGAACCCCCAATTCCGAGTTCGATTCCCTCGAGCACTTGTCGCCCTTAACTGGGACCCCTAAGCACCGGCTGCGAGTACTTTAGGCGTGGGTGGCCTGGTAGGTCGTTTGGGGTTTTACGGACCGCCAAGCCGAATGTGGTAGCGGACGGTTCCTCTTCATAAAAAAAAAAATTTAAGGATTATTTCATGAAATAATTATTTGATGAGAGATTTTCAACATTCTCTTTGATAATAAGAAGCCCACACATTAACATATTTTTGCAGAATATAATGTATGGAGAAACATTTTGTTAGTTTTGCTTGCATCATATCATTACTTTCAAGGGACATCATTTCTTAGGAAAAGGAATGTAATTATGATATTTTTATTTTTGTAAGTATTAGAACATTTAAAATGAGCAAGTACTAACTCTCTCATAAAATCATACTTTCAATGCATTAAATTTTAAAAAAAAAAAACAAATACTTTATTATTAAATAAATAAAAAAAAAACATGTACTGATCTCTTCATTTCAAGCCCGTGAGTAGCTTACGTGTGGTGCCAGCTACTTATTTTCTATCAATTCTTCATGTTATTATAATTTTCACTCTACTCATCTAGGTCTATTGGTTAGAAGCTTTAGTTATTAATTAAGAAGATATTAATATGTGCGGAATTCGAACGCGTTCAGAGGTCAATACGAACGTACCATGCCACCCAATGCACTGTGTATTAGATGGACGTGGCTCATCTGGATTGGCCTCCGGACACGTCGAGACACCACGCGGCTTCTTCTCAATTAAGAGGTTTTAAGTTTGAAGCTTACATATGTGATGTGAATGAGTTTGACTTAATTGACATAAATATCCTGAAAAAATATGTTACTATAATATTGACTCCAGTCATCTAGATATGTTGGTTGGAAGCATTGACTATCAATTAAATAGAGATTATTATATGCAGAGTTCGGACGCATCCGGAGGTCAACCTAGATGCACCACGTCATCGAATATACTATGCATTCTTTTGCTGCAATCTCACAAGCTAGCTCAAAACCCTACTTCTCCATTGACACAAGTCGAGTTTTTGCTCTCCCATTGAGCTCTACTTGAGCTCACCATTTGGCTTAGTTCGGCTCATTTATATGTGGCAAATTTTTAAAGTTCTAAAACTTAAAAAATCGTATCAAATTTCCCACAGAATAAATTTTTAAAGTTCTAAAACTTTTTTTTTAAATGTGAAATTAAATGATAGAAAAATAATATTAAATGTATTTATAAATATAATTTTATAATGTAAATTTTATATATATTTTATAGATGTAAATTATGCTTAAATATATAATATAAAGTAATTATTTATATTAAATATAAATATTTATATATAAATTATATTTTTATTAAATATAAATTAAAATTGAAGATTTAAGATGTTTATATTTAAATTTAAATTTATTAATTATTTATATTTACGTATATAACATAAATATAATAATTAATTATATTTAATTTTAAAATTATGTAATATATATATATATATATATATATATATATATATATATATATATATATATATATATATATATATATATATATATATATATATATACCTCAAAATTCTTAAAATTATGAAAATTTTAAGATTAAATTATCATTATTATTATATTAATTTATTACTTTTAATAATATATTATTTATTACGTCATTCGGTTCGACCCCGATTAAACCAGTCGAACCATGAACCTCTTCTTCCGGTTCATTGTCCAGCCCGATTTTTACAACCCAATTTATATCTCTAAAGATACTCATCTTAAATTAAATCAAATCATTTTAAGATTAATTTCATCAAAATTAAAGTAAAAATACTCAAAAAAAATTATAGATGAAAAAAATAAAACTACACAGCTTTATATTTATTAAGTACTCTAAAAAATAGAACACAAAATAAATATACCCCCAATTAACAATTTATTGAATTCTGACCCAAAATTTATGACGCCGGAGTTCGTCCAAATTTTCTGTTTTGTTTTTACTGTTTTACTGTTCCGTATTGCTTAGCATTGTTTTTTTTTTTTTGGACATTTAGGCCAATTAAGGCAAACTCACACACACAACGCATACACATGAACTCGAACCTTGGACCTCTTAGTTGGAAGTCTAAGCTCTCAACCAATAGGCCAAGGAGAGTTGTGTCTTAGCATTGTTTTTGGTTCTAGTTTCCTTTCTTTTGGTATATCTGTCTTCTAGCCAAGCCTGTAGCTAAATTTTGTATAAATATTTGAGCTCTGTCGGCTAGATGGGGACTTTTGATTTTCAAAGAATTGAATAAAGATCCGTAAAGGTTCTCTGGAGTTCAAGAAACTCTGTCTGTATCCTGGTAACGACGTCGTTCCCGGGTGGTGGTGGTTGATCACCGGTGTCATTTTTGACCGGAAATCCTAAGTTCCGGTATCAATTTATTTCTAAATTATTAAAGTAAATTTAATAATTCTAAAACTCATCACAGAAAAAAAAAATCATGTGAACTTTTTTTATTATTATTTTAAAGATCACCACCAAGCTTCCCCGAAGGTACAGAAACCGAGTCCAAGAACTCTCGATCCAGAAGCAAAGCCGCCATGAACGAAGGAACAAGACTAATCTCTAAGTCAACGCTCCCACCTCCTTCCCTGCCAGGAAAAGCCGACACGTTTCCGTCGAACTTGTTCTCCGGACCACACCTCACAGCCGCCGCCTTCCCCCACCCGAAGTCACAGCCGTACATATCGAACCTCGCCGAACTCCCCACAATCACGCTCTTCGGAACAAACATTCTCATCTTGTACACCACCGGCTCCAAGTGGTATTCTCTCAGCTTTTGACGTATCGCCTCGTCCGTATGCTCTGTCACCGCTCTGTTCAGTTGCCTCGCCGCCCATCCTATCCCATTGGCCTCCAACTCCCCCGCCGCAGCCGTCGCCGCCACCACGCAGATCGAGTTTCCGAAGTACGCCGGCGATTGCGGCGGCCGGAGTCTTCCTCGGTTCTGTATAGCTAAACGGCAACTCGTCAGTTGCTCTGGTGGGAATCCTCGAGCTCTGGTTATCGCCCTCCATATCATCGCAATCAGAGCTTGGAAAGAGGAGATTATGATTCGATTCTGATTCTGATTCTCCTCAGTTTTAATCTCACTATTCGCTTTTTCTTTCAGCTTCGCTATAGATTCCGTTGAGAAATGGAAGAATCTCTGCCGAAGAACCGGCGGGGAGAAGCGTTCGATGAATTGGGAGGAATCGGAGAAGGGGAGATGGATCGGTGGGTTTTCGCCGTCAATGAACCATTTGTCGTGAACCGGCGGGAGGGATAAGGAGCTTGTTCTGGTTATCTCTGCCCAAGCATTAAAGAAATTCCAGTAAGAGGTGCCGTCGCCGACGACGTGGTTAAAGCAGCAGGCGAGGAAGACGGCGCCGCCGGCGAGCTCAGTGAGTTGAACGGAAAGGAGAGGGGAGGAGTGGCCGTCTAGGCCGATGGCGCCGTTAAGAGGGAAAAAAGAGTTGACGAAGGAGGGAATGTCCTTGCCTGGGGAGAGAAAGTCGAAAGGTGTGATTTTTACGGCGGCGGCGTGGATGAACTCGGCTCCTTGATCGTTGCAGTCGATGGAGACGTGCAAGGATGTGACTTTGTCACCGGTGAGGTGTTTTTGGGTGAGGAGGCGGCCGGCGAGAGGGTAGAAGTGTTGGAGAGTGATGGAGAGGGAGGTTTGGAGGGTCGTGAGGAGGAGGGGGAGGGGAAGAGAAGGCGGGAGATTGGTGAAAAGGAGACCTTTTTGGATGTAATGAGGGCAAAGCATGGCGACGTCCCATCGAGTGAGGTGGCAGAGGAGGGGATGGGAGGAGTTTGGGGGAGGTTTAACTGTTTGTTTGGAGAGGATTTCGATCATGGCGGGGGAAGAAGGAATGGTCGAAAGAGGAAGATGATGATGAGATAGCTGAGTAAGGACGGTTCAGAACCGTTTAGAAACCTCTAGGCTCAAATGCTTCTCAATTATCATATTTATATATCAAATATCTAAGTATATACTCTATCATTTTTGATACGTAATCAAAAAATTATCTTGATCGGGCACAAATTTTAACGCAAAATCCAGATTAAGAGGGAAAAACAAGAGTGGAGCACATGCATGGGGCCGGCAGCATCATGATGGGAGACTGTTTGTGCAGAGGAATTTTTTGGGAAAATTCCTAAGACAATTGGTTGGATATGACAACTCATTTCCTAATTTACATAGCTTGTTTGAAAGCTCTTGAATTCCTCTGCATTCAAGATAACAATTGTCTTAGGTTTTATTTGAGATAATTTTCTTACTATTTTTTAAAATAAATTTTTTATAACAAAAAAATTTTGAACAAAAAAATTTGATATTAAAAATTTGCTTTAAAAAACAATAATGAAGTTATCCCAAATGAAGCCTTATAAACTTTGGTGCTGCAATCATCAGCTACAAAAATTCCAAACCATCTACCTTCTTGGATGAAATAATTATTAGGTCCGGACTCCGGATGTAGCTCTACAACCGGAGGCCAATAAAATGTCGTCACGTGCTTTTACTCTTTACCGCACGGCCCGACAACCCGACCCGAACCGGAACCCGGTATTGCTATGTTTGGGTGTTGCTCGGTATTGCTATGTATTGCTTGACAATAATGCTAAATATTGCTCTATCAAGACCAATACCTAGTACTATCGAGCAATACCGAGAAATACCTAGCAAAATCGGGTATTGTTCGATATTGCTAGATATTGCTCGGTATTGCTATGTATTAGTCTTGTCATAATGATATATCTCGTTATTGTCGAGCAATATTAAGCAATGCCTAGCAATACCCCGGTCTGCATAAATCAGCAAATACATAGCAATCCCGGGTCCGGTCCGGGTCCGGTATTCGGGCCGCGCGGTGAAGAGTAATAGCACGTGGCATCATTTTACTGGCGTCCTAACGTGGAGCTACGTCAAGACACCGGACATAATAAAAATTCCCTTGGATGATGCAAATCTATCATATTTTACTGTCAATAATTCAATATTATTATTATTTGTTAAAATTAAAAATTATTATTATTATTATTATATATTTTTGAATAGGTAGTGAAAGGGACGTAGGTGAAGCACGCTGATGGGAATTTTTATTAGGTCCGGTGTCCTAACATAGCTCTACGTTTGGACGCCAATAACATGTCGTCACGTGCTCTTACTTTTTACCGCGCGGCTCGACGACCTGATCTGGACTGAAGCCCGGGATTGCTATGTTCGCCTATTGCTAGGTATTGCTCGATATTGCTAGGTATTGTTTGACAATAATGAGAAATATCGCTTTGTGAAGATCAATACCGAGCAATAAGTATTGCTTGACAATAACGATAAATACCGCTCTATGAAGACCAATACTATTATGTGAAGACCAATACTAGCAATACCGAGCAATACAGAGTAATACCGAGCAATACCTAGCAAAACCAACGTATTTGCTCGGTATTGGTCTTCACATAATGGTATTTGTCATTATTGCGGAGCAATACCTAGCAATACCCCAGTCTGCATAGCCAATACATAGCAATCTCAGGTTCGATCCGGGTCGGGTCGTCAGGCTGCGTGGTAAAGAGTAAGAACACGTGGCACCATTTTATTGACGTCCGAATGTAGAACTACGGCAGGACACCGAACCTAATAAAAATTCCGCCGGTGGACCATTTAAGGGGAAATCTATGAACAAGTGCATAGACTTGAGAGAGAATTCTGATGAATTTTTTTAATCAGAATATATTTTAAATTTATGAAATTTATCTTATGATAATTGCAATTTTAAATTTTAATTATTTTTACATACTATAGTAGTTTTTAAATTTTAAAATTTGTTAACATATATGAATTACTGATTTTTCCTGCCATATCAGTAATAAATTAAAATTAAAATTAATAAGTTTTTATATTAAAATAAATCTAGTAAATTAAAAATATATCCAATCATAATTTTTTTTTATTATTTAAATGAGCTAACCCTCTTATTTATTTCTGGGTTGGTAGATAGCGCGGGTAGGTGAATAGGTCGCTCTCATTAGACCTTAGTCCTTGTACTTAAAAATAGGATATTTTTTATTTTTCTGAAAATTTTATTTTTTTAAAGTTAATATTGGTTTAAAAAAAATTATTACAAAAAATATTGACAAATAATGAGAAATTAACAAATAGACTCTCATGATTTGTTTCGGGCATTTTTGTTATATAAAATTTTTTCTGCATTGTCCAAATGAGACCCTTTTGAGATGAATTTTTATTCTATCCAGTGAACATACGCAGAGGAATGTTCAGTTTTAGGCAAAAAAGCGCATGCGCGAAAAACTCGGTACAGACGCTTTTTTGCCTAAAATCGAACATTCCTCTGCGTACGTTCACTGGATAGAATAAAAGTTCTCTTAATTTTCTTAATGCTTAGTTTTTCAAATAGTAATTATAATTTCCAATTTACTTTAATTTCTTTATATTTTAAAAAATATTTGTGCTAACTTTTTTTTTTTTTCTCATCTTTACGAGAAATTACAGCAATTTCGGAAAGACTTTCAAGCTTCATTTATGATAATTTTTGTTATTTTTTTATAAAACAGCATTTAAGCTTCATTTGAGACGGTTTTCTTACTGCTTTCTAAAGTAATTTTCTAGTTAAAATTTATTTGAATTAAAAATTTTGTACAAAAAAAGTTGTTTTAAAAAGCATTAAAAAAGTCGTCTCAAATGAAGCTTAAGGCTTCGTTTGAGACGGCTTGGGACGGCTTTTTTATTATTTCTTAAAGCGGCTTTTTAGTATAAAATTTTTATTTTTTTACTAAAAAGTTTCTTTAAGAAGCAGGAAAAAAACCGTCCCAAATAAAACCTAAAAATCAATTAAAAATATATCTCAAATAAAGTCTTAAACATTCACATCTATGTTGTTAGATAATATTATTTAATTTATAAGATGTACATAAGTTACTAGAAAACAAAAGAGTCAGAATATTTGCAATACCCCAAATATTCCCCCCCCCCCCCCCCCCCCCCCCACCCCCCCCCCAAAAAAAAAAAAAGAATATATGCAATAATGACAGAAGAAGTATTGAAATCCAGTAGGATCACGTGGCTTCTCTGATAGGCAGTTGTCTGCATGATTGGACGTAAACCTGAAGTTTCCCCTACACCGGAGGAATGACGCCGGAGTCTAAGAAGGAAGGCCGAAGTGTAGAACGACACAGCCTGGGAGTATAAACAGCAACTTCAGTTTCAAGTGTTAATTGTTTTTGTTTTTCTTTCTATCTCTACTGTAGCCGTATATATGGCTTATATGTCTATAAATACCGGTTTAATGAACGCATAAGGGGGCTGATAATAGAATTTACCCAATTTTCAATTCCATTTTGGATTTTGATCCTGTATCCAGGTCTTTTCCCTGGTGGTGGTTTTTGGCGCGTTAATAGGAATTCAAACGAATTCTCAATTAACCCGTCGTTGAGTGGAGATAGTTCTGGTCTACCTCGCCTGAAGCTCGTAGACGAACGAATCCTCTCTGTTTCCTAGTTCGCAGTTGATATCGGAGATTCCGATCTTGCGATTGTTCAAGAACCGCGACCGACTCTCACTACGTCCGGTGTCAAGTGGTATCAGAGCAGGCAAGATGCCGCCTCGTCGGAATGTTCAAAGACCAGTTCAAGAAGTCTTGATCGAAGATCTACAAAGGGAAATCGCTCAGTTACAGCAACGATTAACCCAATTCGAGCAACGAGAACCTGTGGCAAATAACAATGAAGAAGAGGAAGTAAATCCGTTTCATCAAGAAAGCTCCAGCGACGACGGAAATGGTAGACGTCCGATGGCTCGACACAACAAGAAAACGCATCATGACTGGGGAATCAAGATCGAACTTCCAGAGTTTGATGGAAGGATGGATCCGGACGAATTTATCAACTGGCTACAAACAGTTGAACGAGTTCTTGAATTCAAAGAAATCCCAGCTGACAGAATTGTTAAACTAGTTGCTATCAAACTCAAACGCACGGCTTCTTTATGGTGGGAAAACTTGAAGAGATCAAGAAACAGAGAAGGCAAGAGTAAGATTGTTACATGGGCTAAGATGAAACGAGAATTACAAAGAAAATACATACCAGATCAGTACAAACATGACGTATTTTTGAAATACACCCAACTACAACAACAACAGTTCTCTGTGGAAGAGTATATTTCTGAATTTGAACAACTATCACTGAAATGTGATATCACCGAACCCGAAGAACACACCGTAGCTCGGTTCTTGACAGGTTTACAGCCAGCAATTGCAAATGTTGTACAGTTACAACCATACTGGACTTTCCAGGATGTTACTGGTTTAGCCCTGAAGGTTGAAAAACAACAAGCTAAAGCCAAGAAGATTTATCAGAAGAATGTTGGATTTGAACCTTCAGTTGACAAAGAAATTAAAATCAATAAGAATGTTGCAGGAGCAAATAAACAGCCTGACGAAGCTTTGACACGACCGTCCACCCGCTGGAATCAAGGATCCACCTCTGTACCCGCCCGTAAGTGCTTCAAGTGCCAAGGATTTGGTCATATAGCGTCTAATTGTCCTAATAGACGCGTGGTAACTATGATAGAAGAACCAGAATGCGAAGAGAATCCTTCCAAGACCAATACTGATACCAACGGGGATGGAGCTACTTATCTCAAGGGGGACGAAGGAAACCTGTTAGTCCTGCAACAATCCTTAAACATTCATAGGGATGATTCGTGGCTTAGACACAACATTTTTCGGACCCGGTGTACTGTTAAAGAAAGAGTGTGTAATGTGATCATAGACAGTGGAAGCTGCGAAAACGTTGTTGCTACCGTTATGGTGGAAAAATTACAGTTAAATACCAATGATCATCCTAAACCATATGTATTATCATGGATACGCAAGAATGCTGAAGTGCAAGTTGGAAAACAGTGCTTGATTGATTTTTCCATTGGTCCATTCAGAGATCGGGTACAATGTGATGTCGTCCCTATGGATGCCTGTCATTTGCTGTTAGGCCGACCATGGCAGTTTGATAAAGGGACTATACACAATGGTACCACCAATACATATTCCTTTACACATGATAATCAACAAATAATACTACTACCATCTCCAGTTATAGAACAGGAGGAACGATCAGCAACCAACATATTCAGTCATACCTTGTTGCTTCAAGAATTAAAAGAAGCCCAACGTGGATTGCTGGTAATGTTATTGGAAGAGAATCCTCAACAGTTGGACATCCCTGAAGCTGTTCAACCTCTGTTACGACAATTCCAGGATATCTTAGTCTCTGAATTACCCAAAGGACTTCCTCCTTTGCGTGATGTTCAACATCAGATGGATTTTATCCCAGGATCGGTATTACCAAACAGACCAGCTTACAGACTCCGGCCTGATGAACACCAAGAACTACAACGCCAGGTCGAAGATTTAGTTGACAAAGGATTTGTACACCCCAGTGCTAGTCCTTGTGCAGTTCCTGCATTACTAGTACCGAAGAAGGATGGCTCTTTCAGGATGTGTATTGACAGCAGGTCAATAAACAAGATTACCATTAAGTACCGTTTTCCTATTCCGCGGATAGACGACATATTTGATCAGCTCTATGGAGCAACACTGTTCTCCAAGATAGATCTGAGGAGCGGTTATCATCAGATACGAGTGAAGCCGGGTGATGAGTGGAAAACGGTATTTAAAACACGAGAAGGGTTGTATGAATGGAGTGTGATGCCGTTCGGAGTCTCCAATGCTCCCAGCACCTTCATGAGACTCATGAATCAAATTTTTCAACCGCTGATGAACAAATGTGTAGTCATCTATTTTGATGACATCTTGGTGTATAGTGTTGATACCGACACTCATTTAGTACAGTTACAGCAAGTATTTGAAATTCTCAGAGAACAACGATTATTTGCTCATCCGAAGAAATGTCAATATTTGACGAACAGTATCACATTTTTGGGATTCATTATCTCGGCAGCCGGCTTAGAAGCTGATCCTAGTAAAGTGGAAGCTATCCGTCAATGGCCACTACCTACTTCAACCACAGAGGTACGTCAATTCCACGGCCTTGCTTCTTTTTACAGAAGATTTATCAAAAATTTTAGTTCAATCGCTGCACCTATCACTGAGTTATTAAAAGCTGATCGCTTTCATTGGACACCTGAGGCAAATAATGGATTTGAACAACTGAAACAAGCTGTTTCAGCTGCTCCTGTTCTATCTTTACCAAATTTCGAAGAAGTCTTTGAATTAGACTGTGATGCCTCCAATTTGGGTATTGGTGCCGTGCTCAGCCAGAAGGGTCATCCTATAGCTTTTTTCAGTGAGAAGCTTAACGAGGTGCGACAGAAGTACTCAGTTTATGACAAAGAATTTTATGCGATGGTGCGAGCCTTACATCATTGGGAACATTATTTGTTACCCCATGAATTTATATTGTTCACCGATCATGAGGCATTAAGATTTCTTAACACGCAGAAGAAACTAAAAGGGAGACATGCTGCGTGGGTTGAATATATGGGAGCCTTCCATTTTCTTTTGAAGCACAAATCGGGTAAATGTAATGTGGTGGCTGATGCACTAAGTCGACGGATAGTCTTACTACAAACTCTGCACAGCAAAATAACAGGCTTCGAGATGTTAAAAGAGTTATACCCACAAGATACAGACTTCGGAATCATCTGGGACAAATGTCAGCAGGGATCTTATCAGTTTTACCAATGCCGACATGATCATCTCTTCTACGGCAATAGACTGTGTATTCCTCAATGCTCTACCAGAATGACCATTATACAGGAATGTCATGAATCAGGTCTTGCTGGACATTTTGGAAGGGATAAGACTTTAGCTCTAACAAAAGAACATTTTTACTGGCCATCCCTCAGTAGAGATGTGGACAGGTTCATCAAACGCTGCCGTGTGTGCGTGGTGGCAAAAACACAAGGAAAAAAAGTAGGCTTATATACGCCATTGCCTGTACCCGAAGGCCCGTGGACTGATGTCAGTCTGGATTTTGTACTCGGTTTGCCAAGAACCCAGCGTAGCAAGGATTCAATAATGGTAGTAGTTGATCGTTTTTCGAAGATGGCTCATTTTGTGGCCTGTAACAAGACTCTAGACGCTACCCATGTCGCTGATTTGTATTTCAAAGACATCGTCCGTTTACACGGAATTCCAAAGACTATGACATCTGATCGGGATGTCAAGTTTTTGAGTCATTTCTGGAAGACACTGTGGGCGAAGTTGGGAACGAAGCTACAATTCAGTTCTACAGCGCATCCTCAAACGGATGGCCAAACCGAAACGGTGAATCGAAGTCTGGGGAATCTTCTTCGTTGTTTTGTGGGAAAGAACATAAAGCAATGGGATATGGTCTTGCCGCAGATAGAATTTGCATTCAACCGATCAGTTAATCAAGCTACGGGACATACTCCATTTCAAGTTGCATATGGCAGTAATCCGTTGACTCCTCTAGATCTTATTCCTCAAGTTGCAGTTCACAATTACAGTATAGAGGGCGAAAAACGTAGCCAGGAAATTCAACGACTGCATCAACAGGTTCGTGAACTCATCCAAAAACACAATAATAAGTGCATGAAACAGGCAAACAAAAATCGAAGGGAGATCCAGTTCAAGGAGGGGGATAAGGTATGGATTCGTCTGAGGAAAGAAAGGTTTCCACCAGGTGCGTTTGGCAAGCTCAAACCGAAAGCAGACGGACCTTTTAGAGTTGTCAAGAAGATCGGGGATAATGCATATAAGATTGAGCTGCCTGGAGATTATAATGTCTCCGCCACTTTCAATGTGTCAGATTTATCCCCCTATTATGAACCTGAAGTTTCCCCTACACCGGAGGAATGACGCCGGAGTCTAAGAAGGAAGGCCGAAGTGTAGAACGACACAGCCTGGGAGTATAAACAGCAACTTCAGTTTCAAGTGTTAATTGTTTTTGTTTTTCTTTCTATCTCTACTGTAGCCGTATATATGGCTTATATGTCTATAAATACCGGTTTAATGAACGCATAAGGGGGCTGATAATAGAATTTACCCAATTTTCAATTCCATTTTGGATTTTGATCCTGTATCCAGGTCTTTTCCCTGGTGGTGGTTTTTGGCGCGTTAATAGGAATTCAAACGAATTCTCAATTAACCCGTCGTTGAGTGGAGATAGTTCTGGTCTACCTCGCCTGAAGCTCGTAGACGAACGAATCCTCTCTGTTTCCTAGTTCGCAGTTGATATCGGAGATTCCGATCTTGCGATTGTTCAAGAACCGCGACCGACTCTCACTACGTCCGGTGTCATCGAGCTCGACAGTTTATTGAGCTCGAGTTCGAACAACCGTCAGCTCGACTTGCGAGTTCGTTGAGCAGCTGGTAAAATTGTGGGCGGGAAAATGAAATCGAAGCTCTGGTGGGCGGGAAAAGTAACTCGGATTCCGAGCAGACCTCGAGACCTTGAGCGAGAGATGCGACCTCGGGACCCTGAGCGGACCTTGGGACGGAACTAGCAAACGTGAGATGCGAGTCGGGCCTTAGGACAGCGATCAGACTCGGTTGCACTGCTTTTGCGAGCCGGGCCTCATCAAAATTCAAGTAAATATACCCAAAAAAAATTATGAGATGAAAAAAAAAATACACGGCTTTATATTTATTATGTACTCTAAAAAATAGAATACAAAATAATATGCCCCAATTAAGAATTTCTTGAATTCTAAACCAAAATTTATTTCTGATTTTTCTCAATAATTCTAAAATTCATAACAGAATTTTTTATTATTATTTTTTTCACGTGCATTTTTTTTTTTTTTTTTTTATTTTAAAGACCACCACCAAGCTTCCCCGAAGGTACAGAAACTGAGTCCAAGAACTCTTGATCCAGAAGCAAAGCCGCCATGAACGAAGGAACAAGACAAATCTCCAAGTCAACGCTCCCACCTCCTTCCCTGCCAGGAAAAGCCGACACCTTTCCGTCGAACTTGTTCGCCGGCCCACACCTCACCGACGCCGCCTCCCCCAACCCGAAGTCACAGCCATACATATCAAACCTCGACGAATTACCCACCATCACGCTCTTCGGATCAAACATCGTCATCTTGTACACCACCGGCGCCACGTGGTATTCTCTCAGCTTTTGACGTATCGCCTCGTCCGTATGCTCTGTCACCGTTCTGTTCAGTTGCCTCGCCGCCCATCCTATTCCATTGACCACCAACTCCCCCGCCACAGCCATCGCCGCCACCGCGTATATCGAGTTTCCAAAGTACGCCGGGGATTGCTGCGGCCGGAGTCTTCCACGGTTCTGTATAGCTAAACGGCAGCTCGTCAGTTGCTCTGGTGGGAATCCACGAGCTCTGGTTATCACCCTCCATATCATCGCGCTCAGAGCTTGGAAAGAGGAGATTATGATTCGATTCTGATTCTGATTCTTGATGCGGAGCATCTTTAACCGCTGCACCGGAGGGACATTTTATCAAGCACCTGCTAGTTAGTTAGAATATTCTCTGTTATTTCTTGCTTTTAGTCCGTTAGTACTCAGCCGCACTTTTTATTTCCAGTTGTTATTTTGAGTATAGAATCATTGGTAAGAGACGGTATATGTAGAAGAAACAGGGGAGAAGAGCTCAGTTTTTTGAAGTTATAATCCATTAATAGTTTCTACTATTTCCTTCTTCTTCTTGCTGTGCGTCGTTTATGCAGGAACCTACATCAATTCTCCTCAATTTTAATCTCACTATTCGCTTTTTCTTTCAGCTTCGCTATAGATTCCGTTGAGAAATGGAAGAATCTCTGCCGAAGAATCGGCGGGGAGAAGCGTTCGATGAATTGGGAGGAATCGGAGAAGTGGAGATGGATCGGTGGGTTTTCGCCGTCGATGAACCATCTGTCGTGAACCGGCGGGAGAGATAAGGAGTTTGTTCTGGTTATCTCTGCCCAAGCATTAAAGAAATTCCAGTAGGAGGTGCCGTCGCCGACTACGTGGTTAAAGCAGCAGGAGAGGAAGACGGCGCCGCCGGCGAGCTCGGTGAGTTGAATGGAAAGGAGAGGGGAGGAGTGGCCGTCTTGGTTGATGGCGCCATTGAGAGGGAAGAAAGAGTTGATGAAGGAGGGAATGCCCTTGCCTGGGGAGAGAAAGTCGAAAGGTGTGATTTTTACTGCGGCTGCGTGGATGAACTCGGCTCCTTGATCGTTGCAATCGATGGAGACGTGCAAGGATGTGACTTTGTCACCGGTGAGGTGTTTTTGGGTGAGGAGGCGGCCGGCGAGAGGGTAGAAGTGTTGGAGAGTGATAGAGAGGGAGGATTGGAGGGTGGCGAGGAGGAGGGGGAGGGGAAGAGAAGGCGGGAGATTGGTGAAAAGGAGACCTTTTTGGATGTAATGAGGGCAAAGCATGGCGACGTCCCATGGAGTGAGGTGGCAGAGGCGGGGATGGGAGGAGTTTGGGGGAGGTTTTACTGTTTGTTTGGAGAGGATTTCGATCATGGCAGGGGAAGAAGGCATGGTCGAGGGAGGAAGATGATGAGGGGATAGCTGAGTAAGGGCCGTTCAGAACCGTTTATAAAGAATTTTCTCAAAGAAATTTGTGTTAAATGTGATTTTTTGCTTCAAATTTTGGATCATAAAATTGTATTATTTTTTACTTTTTAAATACTAAAAAGTAATGAAGAATTAAAATATATGATAAAACTAAACCTTGTGAGAGGTCAAAAAAATATTGATCATTCAACTAAGAGCAGCATTAAAGGAGGGTTTTCAATTTATCATATTTATATATCAAACATCTAAGTGTATACTCTCTATTGTTTTCATAACGAAATCCTAAAAAGAGAAAGTCATAATGGGTCGAAGAGAAAATCATGATGAGATATCATTAGAGAAGCAAAAGAGACTAGCAAGTTGCAATGAGATCTTAACTCTTGCTTCTCCTTTATTTTGCCTTGAATTTAATAAATACTAGCGTCGGTCGGATTTAACTTTAGTCACCAAGTTTCACGAACACCTTTTATTTTCACCTGTCATTGTTCTGTGGCAAATTATTACGTCCGGTCAAAAGTGCAGGTAAAGTGCAGTGAAAACACAATCAAAAGCACAGTCAAAGTGCACCTAAAGTACAGTCAAAGCGCACCCAAAGCACACCGAAAGCATAGTCAAAGCACGGTCCACGTGGCAACCTTTTAGTGGATGTCCGGACCTATTTTGTAGGTGACCGGACATAATAATTTGTCCTGATTGATAGCTTCCTCGCTTCTTTACCGTTGTAACTTTCTTGTTGCCTTGCCTTTAGTTTTGAGAATCTGGGGCATAGGATACCTAGAGGAGAAAGAGACAAATAATGCAAGAAGTAACTGCCAAGCTTTGCTATCAATGATATATTGTATTAATTCTTATATTTAGGATTATCTTTGGGTTAAGTTGCATGATAGTTAACCAAACCCAAACTTTAGTAAAGTTGGAATTTTTAAGCCTTTATGATATCATGCGTTTTCTATTTTTCAACATAGGAATAGTTTCCCAACAACCTGTGGTACAAGAAAAAGAATAATCAATGCTTGCATCTCACGTCTATCAAAATATATAATACGAAAATTTGAAAAATTATGGGCAAAATAAAATTGTGAAATACATAATCATATATATGAAATTAAAAAAAATAGAATTACTTTTTATAGTTTGGGCAATTACATTTATTGAAGCCGGTTAAAATAGTTAAAATGTTTATTCTTCTATATATATATTAGGATGGGCAATTATCCATCCTGAGCTCTTCTTGGTTCCACCCTTGTAATGATCAATCACCTTGGAGAAAGAAGAATTTGTCTAAGTGGGCTCTTTCTGTTAGAAAATGAACCTTATACACATCTTGTATTTACAATTGTGCCGCTCCTAGTCTATTTAAACTCGTCTCTGTATCAATTCTATTCATTCGATCTATTACAGTTTCTCTCTCTCTCTCTCTCTCTCTCTCTCTGAGTCTTGAATGGCTTCTTTCATGGTATCTAGAATCATCCATGGGAGATCAAGATTCAGCAAGTTCTCTTCCTCCAACCCAAAACCCCTCCTCCTCCACCGTCCAAACCGACAACATCTCAAATGAAATCTCCATACCAGCACCGCTCAAGTTCCTCGTCTCCAATATCAAGAACCTCCTACCTCACCCCTTGACGGCAGACAACTATGCCATCTGGCGTATGCAAATCTTACAACACTTTCAAGCCAATGGCTATGCGAGACACCTCACTTGCGATTCTCCTGCACCTGCTGATTCTTCATCCCAAGAATACACCCGCTGGCAACTCGTGGATAGTAATCTCCTCTCAGCTCTTTTCTCCACAATTTCCCCCTCAATCTTACCTTACATTATCTTTTCCACTACCTCTCATGCCGCTTGGACTATTCTTGAAAAACGCCTTCAACCATCCAATCGTTCTCGAGTAATCCAACTCAAGAACAAATTATATCACATTCAAATGCAAAATCTGACGATGCAACAGTACCTCGTTCAGATTAAATCCATCGTCAACAATATAGCCGCCTCCGGATCCAAGGTAAATCTGGAAGACATCATAATTCACATCTTAAACGGTCTACCCCCAATCTATAACCCCTTCAAAACCTCCATCCGCACCTCTCTTATTCCCATCGACCTCGACACACTCTATTCCCTTCTCTGCCGCGAAGAAATCACACTTCATCAAGAATCAGTCAAAGAACAACATAATGGCTCCAACACGACTGCTCTCTACACTGCCTCAACACCATCACGCGGGAAAAACCAGCGAAGATTCATCAAGAACAAGAATCTTACTACACCCCCCACTCTTCCGCCGGTTCCAGCTGATCCGTCAGCCCCCTCCAACTACGGCAGACCGGTCTGCCAAATCTGTGGAAAAACGGGCCACATAGCACTCAATTGCTGGCATCGTTGCAATCTCACCTATGCTCCAACCACTACTAGAAATCCCAGAGCTCTTCTTGCTCAACCGGCTAATACCACCACTCAAGATTGGATACTCGACTCCGAAACGGCCAACATCTTCAGACTTCTACCAACTAGCAGGAAGCCGGCACCGTATCTATAGCAAACGGTTCTTATCTGCCTATTCATAACACCGGTCAAGGCCTGCCAGATACACCTCGTCAGCTTCGCTTATACAATCTTTTCCACGTTCCCGCACTCACTCACAATCTTTTATCCATCTCCAAATTAACCGCTGACAACTCTATCTCGATTTCTTTTGATGCTAATGCTTTTGTGATCAAGGACCTCCAGGATCAACGTCCTCTTCTTCGTGGGCGTCTTCATAATGATCTCTATCAAATCCGTATACAACCCGACCCACATACAGCATTCACGGCCAACATCAACTCCACCCAACTTTGGCAAGCCCGGCTAGGCCACCCGAACAATCAACTCCTCTCCGTTCACTCTCAACAAATACCTACACTCAAACATGTATCGCACTCTTTTATGTGCACCTCTTGTAATGTGGCCAAGAGTCACAAACTTTCATTTAAAACAAGAACTTTTAATTCTTCATTTCCCTTTGAGCTAATTCACTCAGATGTTTGGGGGTCGGCTCTGCAAGTTTCATTAGACGGTTTTCGCTACTACGTTATATTTATCGACGACTTTACGCGTTTCTCCTCGCTCTACCTGATGCATTCAAAACAGGAGACCCATACGAAATTCAAAATATTTTGCAATCTCGTTCTTAATCAACACCACGCCACCCCCAAAACCTTTCGTTCCGACGGTGGAGGCGAATACGTACACTAGCAATGCATTTAAAATATACTTACAAGATCACGGTATCACTCAACAATTATGTTGCCCTCACACTCCTAAACAGAACAGGTTAGCGGAACGCATTCAACTCCAATTGAAGGTAAATAAATCTTACCAGGCTCTAGTTAAGAGCACATGTAACTAAGCTCAATTACCATCGATGTCTAACCTTCATTGAGGCTATTTTTTCATCCATGTTGTTTAGGAGAAATTATTTTGTGCGGACACCGGGTGGGAAGAACTGTTCGGTTTTATCTCTGTGAACAATAAAAACACAACATTAACAGTAAAAGCACTTTTACTATTCACAAAGACAAAATATGACGGTTCTTCCGTCCGGTATCTGCATAGAATAATTCATTATTGTTTACCGATGGTATTTACTCAACAACTTTGTTCTTCCACTATACCAAACTATTTTTTTAGAAGAAAAATGATCAGCCAGCTCAAGTGAAACAATGAACATCATCTGTACTATAAAACCAGCTGATGTTGATGCTACTATAAAATAGAGACTGTTGCCTCAGCACAGATCGATCAGTAAGGAAAAGTGTTTGCCGTTCATAAATTTACAGGTATGCTGACTTTTAATAGTAAGAAAGAAATATGGATTTACAAGTTTCCTATCCTCTTCTCTATATACAATACAATACGAAAACTTGAAGAACTATCAATGTTTTATGAGCATTGCCTCCAATTTCTTCCTCCTTGCTGCGTGCTTGAGCTTCTCCATGGCAACCAGTCCCACTTGCCTGACTCTCTCCCTCGACAAACCAAATCTGATTGGTGTTAGTGTAGAATCATATGGAATTAAGGCTTCGTTTGGGACAGCTTTTTCGTGACTTTTTAGTACAAAAATTAAAATTTTTGTATTAGAAAACCACTTTAAGAAGCAGGAAGAAAGTTGTTCCAAACGAAGCCTAAGATCACAATTAAGGCAATGAATCATTGCTTGAACAAAACACTTCACTTGGTTTTCATGATGGAGGATGAGATGCTTACTGTTTGCCAATATCCTCCCACGTCTCACTTGCCTTGTCTAGACCATAGTAGCTGCATATGATGTCCCTCTCACGTTTGTTAAGGGCTGTACTAAGAAGACTATGAACCTCATCCTGGAGCAGAAAAGAAGCAAAGCTTTATCATGCGACGCATCCAGGAAATGAGGCCATTACAATCGTTGAAACCATGTTGGAATATAGATTTGAAGACTCCATCCAAAAGAAAATTATCTAAAAACATCAAAAAGCAACTCCAAACACTAATTTTTCATTTGAAGCATTATCTTGACCTCACTTTCAATTAAGAAACATGATTTCTATTGGGAACTAAGGTTTCGTTTGGGATGGCTTTCTTACTGTTTCTTAAAACAACTTTTTAGTTAAAAAATTTTAATTTTTATATTAAAAAGCTATTTTACGAAGCAGTAAGAAAGCCGTCCCAAACGAAACCTAATTTTAACATGTATACCTTGAGGGACCATTCTTCAAAGCCATGCCAAGGATTGTTGTCAACATTGTTATCTGCAATATACTGAAAAGAGAGAGATTGTACAAAGCTTGTTCTGTTTACAATTATAGAAGTCTAATGGATTGAAGAGTTTGGATGCATACACTGTGGAGAGTATCTCCAGGAAGGCCATTAAGTGATGGAAAAGCTTCTCTATCAAGCGAGACAACTCTACTGATTGCCTGTATCACTCATCATACTCAGAAAATGTGGTTCAGAAAGGGCACAATACTGTAAAGACAGACAGAACAATCTTAGTTGCTTTACCTGAGTAGCATTTCTCACTTTCTTTGTTGAAATATTCAGGCTCTCTGCAATATTCTGGAAAAGACCAGAAGCAATTACCATCACTAAGAGAGGCTTTTTAACAGATCAATAGAAATTCAGGAATATGCAATTGATATAAACATCAAAGACATAAACGTTTCATTTGGGACGGCTTTCTTACTGCTTCTTAAAATAACTTTTTAATAGAAAGCTAATTTAAGCAGCAATAGAAAAGTTATTCCAAACAAACTCAAAGAAAAGTAAAATAAATATTTGATATATGAGTAATTTACATCAATAGATGGTGTGATTCCTTTCTCTTGAAGTCTAATCTTCGCATGGTGAATCGAGCTTAATCGCTCATGCAAATGAGTTGGCAATCTCAAGGTCCTAGAATTCTCGGCCAAAGTTCGAGAAACACCCTGCAGAAGAGAGCGAAATCTTAATGAATCAGAGAAGCTTGATTCATCATCAAAAGGGTAAGCCACCTTCTAACATTGAATATAAACATGTTTAAGGTTTAGTTTGGGACAACTTTTTTACTGCTTCTTAAAACAGCTTTTTCGTACAAAATTTTTTGAAAAGTTATTTTAAGAAGCAGTAAAAAAGTCATCCCAAATGAAACTGAACTTTATTTGGCTTACAATCACGCAGTGAATACAATCATACATACCTGGCGGATCCACCAGTACACATAGGTTGAAATTTTACAGCCCTTGGAAGAATCAAATTTTTCTATCCCACGAAGTAGTCCAATCAAACCTCCCTGAAAAATCAAAATAAAATTGAAGTCCAAGACTTGAAGAGGACTATAGAAGAAAGAAAGTTATTCCAGATCTACCTGAACAAGGTCGGCCATTTCAGAACCCAAGTTATCATATTTTTGGGCAATGGACATGACAAGACGAACGTTACTCATAGCAAGCTTCTCTGTTGCTAAAGAACATTCCATTAGTTTTGAACGCAAGCTTGCACAAGACATCTTCAATGAAAAGGCAAGTTGTTTATCTGATGGTTCAAATCCCAACCTCTCCTTCAATCTGAAATTCATATATTTGACAAATAATTATAGATATAAGTATAGCTCAAGTCAATGAGTAGACCAAACCACAACTATATCAATACATAGTTTATTTTAATTACTAGTTGTGGAATCATTCACTTATACTAACATTCCTAATAGAAATTCAAGTTCTTTCTTAATCGATTAGAAATATTAAGGGGCTATTTGGTAGCAGGATTTAGGCTGGATTTCAGGAGGATTTGAGCGAAATCCAGCCAAACGGCCTAAAATGCAAAATCAAATCTCACGGCAAATGAAAGCCGCCGTAGACGAAAAATTCTGCCTTTTAGTGCTAAATCCCGAATTTCCGAAATCCTATTTTTTGCCGGACTTACGAAATTCGTTGGCTAGAGAGGAAGAGTCCGCTCGTTAAATCCGTTCTATAGACAAACAGTTACACATGATTTAATAGAATTTATCATGAATGTTAGTAAATAATTTTCAGGATTTAGGCCCCTCGGGATTTCCGAAATTCATAAGAAATGGCTATAAAAACTATGAAGAAAAATTATTAAAAGTCTCCTATATGTGATAGAAGGTGATTACTTCATTTTTTGCTCCTCCAACAAAAGGCCAATCTTAATTTTCCTTGACAAATGCACAACTTCTGAATGTCTGAGCAAAGCCTCACTTGGAGTACCCCTTACATAACTTCCCAAACTAGTTTGCAGAAACTCAGCACTAAGAACAGAAGAATGTTGCTTCCCTTTGTTCAAATGCACTTCAGAAACATTCTGATCAGTAAACTTCCTCCTCCTATCGGTTCTTCGTTTCTGCGCCGAAATCCCAGAACGAGTAATGCCAGGGGTCATACTGTTCTTCCCAGGCCTAGTTACAGTCCTTGCAAGATTGAAAGAAAGTTCCCACTGCTTTTCCAACATAGATTTCTGCAACAAGATGAGGACTTCAAGGGAAGATTCGATATCTCTGCCATGATCTTCCACGGTGTTCGACTTTTCGAACGAATTATCAGTGGCTGAGGGGGCAGAAGTATCAATATGTGCCATCAAAGCCTTAATCTTAATGGGTTCTGTGTGTTTATAAGTTGAAGAATCCATTCCAAAATTTGATGGTTTTTGAGCAAATATAACACTCTTGGTCGAGGTTGTCGTTGGCTGAGTTGCTCCATGATCAGGAAAGAACTTATCAGCAAAATCTGGTGAATAAAAAGAGTTTCTCAGAAGCCTCTTTCCAGCAGCCAGTCCTACAACTGCTGCCATCACCATCATGCAGCCAGCTGCTTTTGCTGCAGCAAAAAGCAGTACAAATTTGTCAGTGCAATTTCAATCAAAATCACTAATTGCCACTTTTTGAAGAACAGCTCAACGTACAGTAGAAGATGAGCAGACTAACCTATATAATCAATTTTCTTATGGGTTCTTTGGCTGCAAAATTTGGTTAGAATTTGTGCTAAATCTTGCCAGATAGTTTTTTGAGCTGCATAAATATGACTTCTTTTTCATCCATTTTAAGCTAATCTCGGTTGTAGTGTTTCTCTTCTCATACCCTTAGAATATAAACCACTTAGTGGATTTTACTAAATACTCAGAAGAGAAACTAGAAACTCAAGCAGACTCATTATTTTATCAAAGATGATGAAAGAAAAAGATCACAAACTCATTCAAATCAAAAAGGAAACGAGCAGAAATGCTGAAAAAGATCCAGTTAATTACTCCCATAGTTTCCTGATTATCCATCCAAAAGCAGCCAAATCAAAATCAATGGAACATTTTTAACAAAAAAAAAGGCGTTAAGAGCATAAAAACGATCCATTTCATAGATAAATCTCATCAATATAGACTATTTACAAAAAGGAAGCTAATAAAGCTTGTGGCGACTGAAAATTAGAGAAGTTCACGCAGCAAAAATCATAAAGCTCTTATTTTTTTCACTATGCACGGAGAAGAAGAAGAAGAAAAATACCTTAGCTGACGCTTTGGATGAGCAATGAAAGGCTGGATTTTGAGATTTCCAATGGAGAAGAGAGCGATCGTGGCTTTTTTTTTATTTAATTTTACTCTATAGATTTTCCACCTTTTTTGTTTTGTTTTTTTTTTTTTTTTTTCCTTGTTACAGAGAAAGAACGAGCTGTATTTCTTCTTGCTGTTGATGGGGGAAGAAGATAGGGAAGGAAGGAGACCATTGGTTGGAGGAGATATTATATGCCCCTTATGTGGTGATTTTGGGGCGTGTGGCTTCAGAGGGACCCACAATCATACCCCCGGGGGAATTTTTTTTTTTTTTTTTTTTTGAATTTTCTTGAAAATATCACATATTATATTTAAAATTTCGGATAATGCAATTAATTAAATTTTTTATTTCAGTTTTACTAAAAAAATGATAGATGTATTATTTATATTTTTTTGGGAAATAAATATTAAATTTTAATGTTATTGTACTCAACATTGTGAAAATCGGATAGATAATAAATCGGAAACTGGTCGAACAAATTGAGCGTGATAAATGAAAATATTATTAAAAATTAATAAAATTAATATAATAATATGACAATCTAACTTTAAACACAAATACATCTTATCATACATATCAAATATTCAAATTAAGAATGTGTTGGAGGCTTAAAATTACACTTTATGTTATATATTTAGATATGATATGTGATAATATTTTTATATAATGATGTAATTAATCATCATATTTAATAAAAATATTTAAAAATTTTAACATAACTTAATAAACTAAAATATATTTGTTTAAATTTTAATTAAAATAAAAATAATTTTTTTATAGAACTGACAGGTTCTTTACAACCCAGACCGGTTCAACGCCGATTTTTATAGAATGATATATTTTTTATAATTTTTTGTTGAAGCTCCAACTTTTTCGAGTTCTTAAGATGGATCAGAATATCCATCTAATCGATTTACGATTGGACTGGCCGGTTCGATCCGATTTTTAAAATTATGATTGCACTTATACTTTTTATTTTATATTAAATGTTTACTTAAAATATTTATAATAATTATAAAAATAAAATAATAAATTTTGAATATATGTATATGAATTGTGAAAATTTTATATAAAATTATGAAATTTTTTTGGTCTAAATAGACTAACACGATTTTCATAAATATATATTTTAAATTTTTTATATCTAAATATTGAAAAAAGTTTATTTTAGGATCAACTTTAAAATTTGTAAAACTGCTTTATGATTAGTATAAAGTTTAAAGCTTATCCTAATTAAAAATGATCCATAAATATTATTATTTTATCATAAATTAACAAATGTTATTATATTCTACTAATTGTTGCGTCCTGAAGTATTCGCGGCGATAGAGAAATATAAAGTTTAATGTCTTAGCGTTGTATGAAAATTCGGCACACAATCAGATAAGAGAGAGGGTGTAGCATTCATATGAGACATCAAAATTTTTACGTGGAAAACCTCTGAAAAGGGGAAAAAACCACGGGGTCTAATCTAGTATTTGTAGTTGATTACAAATGAGACCCTTCATTGGGGGGAAGGCCTTGACTCTATGTACATCATATAAAGTACATTACATAGAGGGAATAAAAAGAGTTACGGTTAACTTGTTCGTTAGGTCAAAATGAGTGTAGTCGATGAGCGACGTAAGTCAAAAAAATCGTAGTCGGCGGGCGACATAGGTCATAAAGACCGTTGTCTGGCGACGGAGATCAAAAGGACAATAGTCGGTGGGCGACGTAAGTTGGAAGAACCGTAGTCGGCGGGCGACGGAGGTCGGAAAGACTGTTAGGTAGAAGTCCAGCAATGGACATAAATCCAACATCTGGCGAAAGACCAACAACTGGCAAAAGTCCGGAGTCGGGTAGAAATATAGTGACAAGCGGAGGTCCGGCATCGAGTAGAAGTCCGACGTCAGTCGGCGGCCGGGGAGAACTACTGTGTTAGATGGTATTCAGGCAAAACTCCAGAGTTACTTGGAGATCAGGCAGAATTTCGACGTCACTTAAAAGTCGAGAAGAATTTCAGCATCGCCTAGAAGTCGGAAATAATTCCGGCGTCGCTTAGAAGTTAGGTAGAATCCCGACGGTGGTCGATGAGGAGTTTCTTCCATTCTACTCTTCTCTTCTTTTTCTTCTCTTCTTCTCCTTCATTTTGTCCCCTCTCAAGAGAAATAAGGGGTTATTTATAGTTTTTTGAGGATGGCATGACTCTTAAATAGGAGGAGATCAAGGGCAAAAGTGGAGTTGTTCAGATGGACAGTCAATATTGAATCATTTGATCGTTGATTGTTCGTTAGAAATTTGAAGGTCTTAATGATATCAGAATTCAGCGATCTTGGGCTCATTGATTCATCTCGTTGAGCCGCTTGATTCTTCTATAAGCATGCCAACTTTGGAAACCGTTTGTTAATCCAAATTGTGGTTTGAACCTTCCAACAACGCTTCGGGTCTTTGATTCGAACCCATTTGGGCTCTGATTGATTTGAATTTAGTGGCGTTGGGTTCGTATTTCCGAGACTATCAGTTCGACTATAAGTTTGCTGAAATCGGAGTTCAGATGATCCCAAATTTAATATTTTAAATTTTCAACTTGATTTTTTTCCTCGAGATTCGTGTCCGATTAGGATAATTTTTTTATGACATATCAATAATTATTATATTTGAAAAAAATATATTCCAACTTTTTATAATAATTATTTTGCTTATATATATATATATATATATATATATATATATATATATATATATATATATATATATATATTCATATTTAATTATTTTTATAATTTTTTATAAATATTTTTATTACTCCCGTAGTTTAGAGAATTTAAATATAATAAAAAAAATGTATCAAAATTTATGTAGAAAATTGAGTCACGAATATTTAACTTGTTTTTTTTAATGAAAATTTCTATTTTCTTTCAATTTATGTAAATATGCTACACACAAATTGTTCCGCTTATCGTCACCCCCCTATTCCAGCAATGGAGGAAGAGGGAACCGGTGAGCAGACTCCCGCGTGGAAAACACACGTACCAGGTGAAAAAGCGGGCTAGAAGTTTGGGCCGTCTCCACATGGGCCTATTTTTATTTTGAGATGATTTGCATACAAAGCCCCGAGTTTTTATGTTTTTTTTTTTTTTTTTTTTTTTTTTTGGGGCATTTAGGCCATTTAAGGCAAACTCACACACACAATGCATACACAAAGACTCGAACCCAAGACCTCTTAGTTGGAAGTATAGGTTCTCAACCAACAGGTCAAGGTGAGCTGTGTAGTTTTTATGTTTTTACCCCTGCAAAATCTAAATTTTGATATTTATTTATAAAATAATATAGAGTCTCAATTATATATATAATTATAAATATTTAAACTTTGTAGAAAAAAGTTTGCATAGAATGGGACTAATTTTATTATATGATATTAAAAAAAATCATAATAATATTGAATTATAAGGGTCATATTATTGATCAATTTGGACTGACATTATGCTTATTAATTTTCATCAAAAATAATTAATCTCTATAATTGAATTAATTTTTCATTTTATAAATAGGCAGATATTCAACCAATAAGTTATTAAATAATATTTATTACTGAAAAATAATACAATTGCAGTGGGAAAAAGTAGCTATATCATGATATATATAGTTTCCCCTAAATAAAAAATGGAACTTAGCTTAATTTTATACTATCTAAGTTATATTATTGTACTCCATCGAGCTTAATTGAATTGGTGAGCAAGCGTGATTGAAAACCCTCAACTCACAATTGATTCCCCTTTCAAGCGTCAGACTCCTTAAGTGATAAAAAAATAAGTGCTTGATCCAGCACCAATGGTTTTGGTTGTCATTAAACTCGCTGAGAGATTAATTATTCGGTCAAACGCCCCCTCTATGAGGGTAGCGGCGACTAATTCTTCTCCTATTATAAATTTTAAAATATTTAAATTTTATGACTAGTTTTTAAATACACTAAATTTCTATTATTATTGTCACCTACCATCACCACCCCGCATGCATCGAATGTTGGCCACCGCTATTAGTCACCGATCATCATCATTATTAGATTTTAACATTACATTCATTTTACTTCAGGTCAACTAAAAAGTTATCCATATTTATTTTAGACTTATCCAAATAATTCAAAATATTTCAAATATATTACACTATATTCCCTTTTGTCATAAATATGCCTTCTCTACTTTAAAATCAATTCAAACAATTACCTAAACCTTTTCATAACATGAAATCAATAAACAAGAAATGTAAATTGAAATACATTCAGATGCAGATCTGACAAAAATCTGATAAACACAGTATCCATCTGATTTTTTTTTTCCTGAAAAGTTTACATAACAGAGTTTTTTTTCTTACATATATATTTTTTATCATAAAATCAATACAATGAAAAGAACAAACTACAAAGCACATCGAAAGAGAATTTATGTAAAAGTAAGAAGGTACCAACTTGAATATTTCCAGCAACTTGAAATGTCCAGTTATCAGTCGTCAGATCTTCAGCAGTTCCCATAGAAAAACAAAAAATTATAAAAGAAAAAAGCTGAAACAACAACAACAATGTAAGCGAATTTATAATTTTGCCTTGCCCAGAAATCAAAAAAACATTATGTACAGCATGGAAAACTATACCTGTTGACGCATGCAAAACTGAATTCTGTGAGAGATCTTAGGCTGAAGGGAGGCTTCACTGAATGGCAAATTATTAGGTCCGGACACTGGACAAGTGAATCATCTGAATTTCTCTTTGTCTACAGTGAAAGCGCAACTGCTACAGTACCTATGCTTTCACTGTAGACAGAGAAAAATCCGGATGAGTCTCTCTGTCAGTTGTCTGAACATAATAATTTTCCTCACTGAATAGCTCTCTCAGATCAGAGGGCTTTTAAAACCTAATACAAACTATGTTTTGTTTTTTACTTTTTTTTTTTTTTCCTTTTATAAGTCATCCTGTATGAGCTTATTCAAAAGTGTGGTAAGCAAAGCATCTCGCTTCTCAGCCCTGCTCTCTTCCCTCATTCTCCTTTGTTCTTCCCTGTCCCTCCAAGTCTGTTCAAGCATCAACCTCTCCCTCTCCAGCTTCTCCATGGTATTCCTCCATTCCTGATCAAACCTCTGCCGTTCCTGAGCTCTTCTATCCATAATCTCCCACCAATGGGCCTCTAATTGTTGCTGCTGCTGCAGGAATTCATGGAGTAGGTCATGAATGCTATTAGCTGGTCTAGATTTGTCGGGAGCTGTTCGGGTTTGCTGTTGCAGAGTGGTTCTCTCGGCCTTCTTCTTCTTGCTTCGTGTCAGTTTGTCTTCCTCGCTGTCTTCTTCGTCTTCCTCATCGTCATCTGAGAACTCGTCGGATGATCTCTCGGCGCTGAGCCTCTTCAATTTCTTCTTTGAGTGAAGGGCGCCGGATTCAGATTCGAGAAGTAGACGCTGCATATTTCTGGCACGTTCTGTGAACAAAGCATGCAGTTCTTCAAAGAACGGGCATTGCCTTCCACTTTCAGCATCGGCTGTCTCTTTACCCTGAAAATATTGAAGTACATAAAAGCGTTCAATTATGAACTTTTTGTTATTTTAACGTCCCAGTTGGGAAAATTCTATAAGATGGTGGTGAGACCTACAATGTTTTATGATATCAAATATTGGCTATTAAAAGAGAAGCATAATATTAAATTAAGTGTGGCAGAGATGAGGATGTCAGGTGGATGAGTTGCTTTACCCTTAAAGATAGGATACAAAATGACCATATAAGTGAAAAGGTTGGAGTAGCACCAGTGGAAGATAAGATTAGAGAGAGTCATCTCAGATGGTTTGATCACATAAAACGACGGCCTTCTGATGACCCGGTTAGGAAAGTAGAGGTATTATATTTGACTTATGTTAAGAAAGGTAGAGGTAGACCTAAAAAGACTTGGTTAGAAAATATTACAAATTATCTTTCTTTATTAAATTTAAATCAGAATTTGACTTTTAACAGGATACAATGGAGAAAAATGACTCATATAGCCGACCCCATGTAGTGGGACAAAGGCTTGATGTTGTTGTTGTTGTTGCTGTTGTAACGTCCCGACTCAAAAGGGGAACCAATAAACATTTAAGTTATCCATTTCATTGCTCAGATATCATCAAAATACATCCTTTAGGGGATCTTTTGATACAAATAAGATTTAATCCATCATGAAAATTCAGATTTAGTAAATAATGGAGACGGCAAATCCTAAATATTTATTGACAAAATAGATTAACAATTTGATTAAATCTTAATAAATATTTGGCAAATATTTTTAAGATTTAGGATTTAAATATTGGGGGGGGGGGGGGGGGGGGGAGGGGGGTGGAGAGGGAGAACTTGTATATTAAAAAGAAATGGGGGGAGAAAATGCAATAACAATAAGCAGATAAATTAGATAATTTAAATATTTTGTAAATTTTTTTATAAATATTTCAAATATATTACACTATATACAAATAAGCAAGCAGATGTTTTTCAAACAACTATGATTAAGATTGGTGAAATCAAAATGCATTCTTCATTTTACATTTGACATATGCCCCATAGCAATATAAGAGATCCAATATTAGTATTAGACTTCCAAGAAACACTCGGCTTCCAATAGCTTATGCACCTCAGCATTAATAGGCTCTGCCAGAGTAGTGACAACTTGGCTTTTGTGGTGTTTGATTGGGAGAGTTGTTTATTCAATAATTAATTTATGTGGACTTTGATCTTAACAACAAGAATGCCAATAGCTAACTATATGAAGATGTCAAAATTCTATTAGAAGCAATCGACAAGAGTAGATTGATACTCAGCATCGAATGTAAAATTAGCATGCATAGAACTACTTGGATAGTCAATTGAGATGGTGACTTCTTCTTCAACTTCCTCTATGGTTTCGAGGGCAACTACTTGTACAATTTTCGAGTTAAAACTTCATGGACAGACTCCATCACCTTCAAATAATATGCTCGGTAGTGCACTAAATCTCCCTAGACAATGAAAATGCATTATTGTACAGAAAAATTCATAATAATGTGAGTGGCCAAGATGATCACTCAAAAAATTTTAAGAAGAGACTGATTGAACATTGCATTGTAGGATGTCAATGCATCGAATATCATGAAGTCTAACCTAGCAATGAATTATTTTCTACAATCCCCCCAAGTGATCGACAAAGCAATCATTCCTACTGGTTATCATCGCACCCTAGATAAGTCTTTAAGGAGTCTAACAATGGGAGACAATTAATAAGGATGGATCAATGTGTATTTAATCGAAAACACATTTAAATATAATGTTTATTTGTCAATCAAAATGTTGTCAATTTAATAGATGGCAATCAATACAACGACTACGATGGCATCACTGTATGCGTTCCCAAAGGTTTGTTGATAGTTGATCAACAACTAAAAAAAGTGTTTGGAACCTCAAAAGCAGAAGAACAAGTAGCAGAGAAAACCTCTCGACCAAAGTCCTTTATGACTTGGTTGTTTTAAAGCCTCGATTCTAACGCTGTCAAGAATTGTTAAACTCCTGCAATATAACCTTGAACTAGGATAGTTAGTTGTCCTAAACTACAAGTGCCTTGTAGGACAATCAATCTAAGTCAACAAGGACAAATTAGTTTATCTTCTCGGCACAAATTGGCTCTTCAACAAGATCCTTTAGGTGTCAAACAAACATATGTGTGCCATAACCCTTATATTTGTGAAAAATACAACAACTAATAGGATCTTATGTTGATAATATTAAACACATTTATAGCAGGCACATATTCTTTATAATGAGTTGGGGAAAATTTTCATTAGTGACAATAAAAAAGAAGTATAACTCTATCAAGCCCATTAAAGTGGCACGCTTTCCCTCTTAAGGGGTCTCGTAAAGTGACATTTCCATTTCTCTCATGCTGGCAGCTTCAGGTTAGACATGTCGAGATGCTGGTGCGAATTAAAGCGTGATTTACAAGGATGTATACATCGCATCTTGGAAGATTTTAAATCAAAAGTCTCACACATAGAACATGATGATAGTCTTTAATATTAATGTGATTCTTATCAAATTCCAGTAAATAATCAACAGTTGTGATGGCTTCATTCCAAGTGCGTCTCAGAAAGGGCCTTCTCAAAAGCCCAAGCCAATGTGAACCAAGCAACAATGGGTTAAAGATATTGAATCTCTAACATCACATTTTGGAATAAGTCATGAACCGCCTAAGCGACTCATTTAGCCCTCGTCTCATGTTCAACAAAATTTAGTAATATACTATCATTTGAAGTTCACAAAAGATGTGATACTCTTAGGAGGTAAGCATGAAAACAATCCCCGTGATGCCTCATTTAAAGTGGTTAAGAGGAAATGACACTTAATCACATCATTAACAGAGTGAAGTGAGATTGTTGACTCAAACTGAGCAACATGATCAATGGGGTCACCTTGTGAGAAATGAGTACAACCACAATAATCTCCAAAGAAAAATCATTAATTGGTTGAGCACTTAAGCCATTCACTTGACAACTAGGCAATCCGGAGCCTCGACAATACCCTCCTGAGTCCTGATTTCTTCATCTAATGATGACAAAAATGTCATGTTGCATAGTGTG
This sequence comes from Dendrobium huoshanense, assembly GCA_016618105.1. Lineage (NCBI taxonomy): Eukaryota > Viridiplantae > Streptophyta > Magnoliopsida > Asparagales > Orchidaceae > Dendrobium > Dendrobium huoshanense. Next base: position 1,770,648 of record CM028360.1, on the reverse strand, counting down.
TCGACATCGTCTAGACAACATTAGTAAATATTTAACAAAGTGTCATGGAGGCTAAAATTGAATGAATCAATTCGATAACATTATGAATCATGCAAGTCAAACAATCCTAAATTCGATCAAGTTGTTTGGAGGTTACAAAATCATTGTATTTCTCACTCTATAAGGATAACTCACCCATACTAAGATGGCTCACATCATATTTGTTGGTGTTCTTTATGTTCCACGCACACAACACTTGAAATGATGCTAGATCCAAAGCTATTTGATGAAATCTGCCCACGCCTAATTGAGACTAGAGCAAAAACCGGTCCAGGCGGGACCGGCTTACGGGCGAAACAGCGGAGCTTTTCCGACTACTGCGAGTGCCGCACGAGCCACAAGTCCGCATCAGCCATTTTAGGAAGGAATTTTGAGAAAGTTTTGGAGGGAAATTGAATGCAGGGACTGTTTAGAAAATTTTTTTTATTTGTATGAATTAAATACTTTGTTTTCCTAGGGTGAGGGCATCTTAAATTTGGCTGAAATTTGAGATCTCTTAGATTTAGGTTTTCTTTGGGCTCTAGCGGCGTCTAGAGATTCGGGAGAGATCAATCCTCCTCTCTAATAGACGATCAATTGTATCTTGCTATTTTTCATTTCCCTTTCATAAAAAAAAATACAAATTATCTACTGTTTTTGTGATTTTGTGCGGATTTTTGTGGAGAATTCTCGCTGTTCTCCGTAGATTGATAGGAAATACTTGAGATCTACAAGTGTTTCCTATCAAATTGGTATCAAAGCACGTCGAGGGGAACCAATGGCCGGAAGGAATGTGAAAATTTTGGAGGGAGAACTTGGGCAACTCAAAGCATATTTTGAGAAAAAAATTGCTGATTTTCAAAGTCAGAATGCATCCATCAATAAAACGATGGAGGAAAAGTTTTTCGTGGTGGAAGACATGTTGAAGAAATTGCTTGAAGCCAAAATCAAACCGGTGACATTGGAAGCAAAGGAACTACCGACGACCATGGAAGAGATGGGAACCTTAACACGTCTAGGGGAAGGGAAAAGCCAGAAGTGGAGATCCTAGAGGGAGAAGACGGAATGCCTCCTCTAGAACCACTTTCTAGGGAGGAGATGAGCATTGGCTATGCAAGAAGGGTGTTGAATTTGTAAGGAGCTGATTTTGAAAGAAGAAGAGGGGATTTTGATGCATGGTTTGGGTATGATCGTCGGAGGGAAGATTGTGACAATTGGGAAGCAACTTCGCTTCGAGAAATGGTAGGTTATTAAGGATTTAGGGGAAATGGGTGTGACCCGAGGGTGAGGAAACTGAAGATGCCAATCTTTGAGAGGGAGGATGCGCACGAGTGGATTACAAGGTAGAAAGGTATTTCGCTGTCAATGGGATGACAGAGGAGGAGAGACTGACGGCGGAGGGCCTATGTTTAGAAGGGAAGGCTTTGTCTTGGTATCAATGGAGGGACATGCAATGACCTATACGGAGTTAGAGAGAGTTCAATGATTGTTTGGTAGAACGTTTTCGAACTGGTAGGGGAGGAGACTTCTACGAGCAGTTCTTTGCCTTGACACATGAGGGTTCAGTGACAAAGTACAAGGAGAGATTCGAGTACCTTGCTAGCCGATTGGACCGCATTTCTGAAACAGTGCTAGAGGGAAACTTCATGAAGGGATGGACACCAGAGATCTAAACAACGGTTAGAGTAATGAGGCATCGTGACTTGGGAGAGACTATGGAGCTAGCTATATTGATAGAAGATCATAGGCACCTAGAGGGAGAGACGGGAGACGACAGCTCAAGAGTCTCGTACAGGATGACCACCACCTTATTAAAATCCAAGGAGCCAACACTGGATACTCTTCGAGGGACTTCGAAGGAAAATACTGCAGGAGGAAGACCTGGGAACAACTTCAAGAAGCTCACAAAGACAAAATTACAGGAGAAGAGGGCGAAGAGGCTTTGTTTGAGATGTGACGAGAGGTATACGCCGGGGCACAGGTGTAAGGACCGAACTCTTCATGTTCTTACCGTTTGTGATGAAGAAGGAATGGAGGGTGTCGTCTTTCCACCTTGTGGACAAGATGGATCTTTGGGAGGAGAGTATTGTTAGACCGGTCCATCTTTGGGAGGGGGGAGTATTGTTAGACTAGTCCAGCCGGTCCAGGAGGAACCGGCTTACAAGAGAAACAACGGAGCTTTTCAGCCTTTTGCAGATGCCACGCAAGCCGCAAGTCCACAGGAGCCGTTCTAGGAAGGCATTTTGAGGAAGTTTAGGAGGGAAATTGAATGTAGGGACTGTTTAGAGATTTCCTTTTGATTTGTATGCATTAAATACTTTGTTTTCCTAGGGTTAGGTCATATTGAATTTGGCTGAAATTTGAGATCTCTTAGATTTAGATTTTCTTTGGGCTCTAGCGGCATATAGAGATTTGGGAGAGATCGATCCTCTTCTCAAATAGAGGATCAATTGTATCTTGCTATTTTCCGTTTCCCTTTCATAAAAAAAAATACAAATTATCTACTATTTTTTGTGATTTTGTGAAGATTTTTGTGCAGAATTCTCGTTGTTTTCCGAAGATTGGTAGGAAATACTTGAAATCTACAAGTGTTTCTGATAAGAAACACTTGGATTTCCAAGTGTTTCACACCAAGAACCAAGTAGATCTAGGATGAAAACTGCTGTCCGCACAAGAAAACCGCCCAAAACAGTGGATTCGGAGAGAAAACGAAGGAGAAAACGCAAGAGAAAACAAGCAAACACTTTTATTTGATGAGAACTGAAAAGCACTTGCAAGATACAACTTTCCTTCAATTCGAGAGGAAGGAAAAACTCTCCAAATCTCTAGCCGTAGCCTAGAGCCCAAGAACACAAACCCTAGATCTCAAAAAGATTCAAATTCAAGATAAACTCTCTTCCCCCCTATTCCTCCTAATTTATCATGAAAGGAAGATTACAAATTACCTAATCACCCCTCACATTCAAAAATTCCCTCCCAAAACTCAAAATACATCAAGTGGGCCCCCCTAAGGGTTTCCGCCCAGCCCCTGGCTGGGTTGCTTCCGCCGGCTATAAGCCCTGACCGGTCCAGGGTGGACCGGTCCAGCCGGCCCAGGATGGGCCGGCGTAACATTACCGCCCTCCCAAAGAATCACCTTGTCCTCAAGGTGAAAATCAGGAAACTGCTGTTTCACCACCTCGTATGGCTCCCACGTGGCCTCATAGTCAGGAAGGTTCTTCCACTGGATCAACACTTCCTTAGTATCATCTTCTTTCTGACGAACACCCTTCAACTCCAAGGGTTCCATGGTCACCTCTAGCTCCTCCGTGAGTGTCGGCGGTAGCTCAGGACTGGCTATGTGATCTCCAATGACCCTTCTCAGCTGGGAGACATGAAAAACTGGGTGTATAGTCGCTGATGCGGGTAATTTCAGTCGGTATGCTACTGCCCCAATCTTTTCTGTCACTTCATAGGGGCCAAAGTACCTTGGAGCTAACTTCTCATTCCTCCTGTTGACAACTGTCTTCTGCCTGTATGGACGTAGCTTCAAGAACACCCTATCACCTGCCTCAAATTGGATATCTTTTCTATGCCCATCTGCTTGCTTTTTCATGATCTGTTGTGCTCTCAGCAAGTGCCTCTTTAATTCTTCCAACACTCGGTCCCTCTCCTCCAAATACTCTTCTACTGACGAAACTGGAGTACTTCTGCTCCCAAAGTGTACCAGGTGTGGGGGATCCCGACCGTACAACACTTTGAATGGGGTCATTTGTGAAGCCGAGTGAAACGACGTGTTGTACCAGTACTCAGCCCAGGATAGCCACTTTGCCCATAGCTTTGGTGTCTCAGACACAAAACATCTGAGGTATGTCTCCAAGCTCCTGTTGACTACTTCCGTCTGGCCATCCGTCTGCGGGTGGTAGGCTGTACTTCTCTTGAGTATGGTTCCTTGTAATCTGAATAGCTCTTTCCAGAAGTGACTGAGGAAAACCTTGTCTCTATCTGATACGATCGCCTCTGGCACCCCGTGTAATCTGATCACTTCTCTGATAAAGGCTGATGCTACTGTTGCTGCGGTGTAGGGATGTCGTAGGGGAATGAAGTGGGCATACTTGCTCAGCCTGTCCACCACTACCAAGATCACTGTGAACCCCTCTGAGCGTGGCAGCCCATCTATAAAATCCATAGAGATCTCCTCCCAAACTCTACCAGGCAAAGCTAACGGCTGCAGTAATCCTCCTGGTGACATGGCTAGGTACTTACTCCTTTGACAGACCTCACACCTGGCTACCATCTCCTCCACATCTTTATGCATCCCTTTCCAGTATAATTCCCCAGCTAGTCTTCTGTATGTCTTATGTATGCCTGAATGGCCCCCTATTGCACTCCCGTGAAACTCATGGAGTAGGTTTGGGATGTGGATCGACGTTCGGGGCATCACAAATCTCCCCTGATACAGCAGCTTGTCTCCCTCCAAGGAGTATCCTGGGTGGCTACCTGGTTCCTTCAGCAACTCAGTTCTGATCTTTCCCAAACCCTCATCTCTGGCGCTCTCTTCTCTGATGGCCTCCCAATCCAGCATCCAGGGCACGGACAAAGCGACTGTCTGTAATTCCTCCATGCATCTGGATAAAGCATCTGCCGCCTTGTTCTCCACTCCTGGCCTGTACTGAATCTCAAAGTCGTACCCCAGTAGCTTGGATAACCACCTCTGATGCTCTTCAGTCACCATCCGTTGTTCCAGAAGAAATTTCAAACTCCGCTGATCGGTCCTGACCACGAAGTGTCTTCCGAGTAGGTAAGGTCGCCATTTCTGGATAGCCAACACGATGGCCATTAATTCCCTCTCATATACTGATTTCATCCTTGCCCGAGCAGTCAACACCTGGCTGAAATAAGCGATGGGCCTCCTATTCTGCATAAGTACTGCACCCAGTCCGTACCCCGATGCATCTGTCTCCACAATGAATGTCTGAGTAAAATCTGGCAAAGCTAGTACTGGCACTGTAGTCATTGCCTTCTTCAGGCTCTCGAAAGCAGAGGTGGCTGCTTCTCCCCATAGGAAACCATCCTTCTTCAGCTGTTCTGTAAGTGGCCAGGCTATGGTGCTATACCCCTTCACAAATCTTCTGTAATAACCTGTCAATCCCAGAAATCCCCTCAGCGCCTTCAGACTTTTCGGTAGTGGCCACCTTAGCATTGCCTCAATTTTGGATTGATCAGCCGCCACTCCTTCTTTTGATACCACATGGCCCAAGTACTCTACACTGGCTTGAGCGAAGCAGCATTTCTTCAAATTTGCCTTCAACTGATGCTCCTGTAGGACCGCTAACACCGTTCTTAAATGTTCCCAATGCTCGACCTCTGTCCTGCTGTATATCAGGATGTCGTCAAAGAATACTAACACAAACCGTCTGAGATAAGGCTTGAAAACCTTGTTCATCAGGGCCTGGAAAGTAGCAGGTGCATTGGTGAGGCCAAAGGGCATCACCAAGAACTCATAATGGCCTTCATGAGTTCTAAAAGCTGTTTTAGGAACATCTTCCTTCCTCATTCTAATCTGGTGGTAGCCCGATTTCAAGTCTATCTTGCTGAAGATCACAGTCCCACTCAATTCATCCAAGAGCTCATCGATAACAGGTATAGGGAACTTATCAGGCACGGTCTCCTTATTGAGGGCTCTGTAATCTACACAAAAACGCCAGCTGCCATCCTTCTTTTTTACCAAAAGAACGGGACTAGAAAAAGGGCTGATGCTGGGTCTGATGATCTCAGCCTCCAGCATTTCTCTAATCAACCGTTCAATTTCATCCTTCTGGAACTGGGGGTAGCGGTAAGGGCGTACACTGATGGGGGATACTCCTTCCCTCAACACTATAGCATGCTCACGCTCCCTCTGCGGGGGTAATCCCTGAGGTGGCTGAAAAACCTCTGGAAACTGCTGGATCAGTGGCTGAACAGAGAGGGGTATATCTCCTCCTTCTTCCACTCCTTCCCCCTCCAAACTATGCAACTCCACCAAGTAGCCTCCTCCCTCCTGCTGAATGGTCCGGATTAGGGCTTTGAGAGAAACCCCAGCTTTTGTCAACCCTGCATCCCCCTGAATTGTTTTCCTTCTCTCCCCTATCACCAGTTCCATCCTCAATGTCCCCCAGTTGATCTTTGTCTCCCCTAGGGTACGCAGCCATTTCATCCCTAGGATGACGTCAGTACTTCCCAGTTCCAAAGGAAGGAAATCTTCCTTCACCTGGATTCCCTGAATCTTCAGTACCACCCCTCTACAAACTCCCCTACCCATTTCCACCTTCCCCGTGCCCATCATCACCCCATAGCCGCCTGTATCTACCAGTTCCATTCCTAGCGACTCCACTATCTGAGTGGAAATGAAGTTATGGGTTGCCCCACTGTCGATCAACACCACCACCTCACGATCAGCTATCTCTCCTCTCACCTTCATAGTGTGACTCGGAGTGAATCCCACTACAGAGTTCAGAGAGACTTCTGCCACATCCAGGTGCAATTTCTCTTCCTCCACTTCAGACTTGCTCCCATCTTCCTCCTCGTCTTCCTCGTTATCATAAACGAGGAGAACCTGAAGAGTTCTGTCTCTGCACTTATGCCCTGGCATATACTTCTCGTCACATCGGAAACATAGCCCCTTTGCTCTCTTCTCCTGTACCTCCTTCTCAGACAACCTCTTGAACTGTCCCCCAGTACTTCCCCCACCAGATCTCTCCTTGGGCACCTCCCTCTGGTTCCCTGGGGCTACCCCTTTTGAGGGTAGTACAGCGGTAGTCATTTTGTACGATCCCCCCGAGTAGTTGCCTCGAGCCCCTCTTTCCGATTTCTTCTGATCTTCCACCAACTGCGCAAGCTCCATAGCCTTGCCTAAGTTCCTTGGCTCCAGCACCCGGACAGCTGTTCTTATCTCCGGTTTGAGCCCTTTCATGAAATTCCCTTCCAGGGCCGATTCGGAGATATGATCCAGACGGCTAGCCAAGTACTCGAATCTGTCCCGGTAGTCGGCCACAGTCCCCTCCTGAGTCAGAGCAAAGAACTGTTCATAGAAGTCTCCTCCCCCGTCGGCTCGGAAACGCTCTAATAAACAATCCTTGAACTCTCGCCAGGTCCTGATAGGCTCTCTTCTGTCTCTCCACTGATACCATGCCAGCGCCTTCCCTTCCAGACACAAACCTGCTGCCGTCAGTTTTTCGTCGTCTGTCAACCCGTTGACAGCGAAGTAGCGCTCTACCTTGTATATCCAGCCATGGCCATCTTCACCCTCAAAGATGGGCATCTTCAACTTCCTCACCTTCGGATCTCTGCCGTTACCCCGGAAGTCTCCGTAACCTCCCGTTCCTCGAAGAGGAGGTGCTCCCCAGGTGTCCCGATCCTCCCTCCGACGTTGGTAATCGAATCCTTCATCATAATCCCCTCTTCCCCTTTCAAAATCAGCACCTCGACGCTGAAAATCAGCACCTCGACGCTGGTATTCTTCTCTCCTTTCTCCAAAATCCGCACTACCTTCATATTCCCCCCGCCTGCCTCCAAACTCCACACCTCGACGCTGAAAATCAGCACCTCGACGCTGAAAATCAGCACCTCGACGTTGAAAATCAGCACCTCGGCGGTCATTTCCCATGCTCATCTCCTCTCTAGAGAGTGGATCTAGAGGTGGCATGTCGTCTTCACCTTCAAGAATCTCCACTTCCGGATTCCTCCTCCCCCGGATCGGGTTCGGATTTCCTCTTACGCCATGGACGTCATTGGTCTCTCTCACTTCCGATGTGTCCGGATGGGTCTTCATTTCCAATAATTTCTTCATCATTTCTTCCATCGCCGCGAACCTCCCTTCCAACCTCTCATTGTTGGTAGAGATCTCCATGAATTTCCCCTCCAGATCTGTCTTCAGTTGACCAAACTCGCCTTCTAAAACTTCCACCTTTTTACCGGCCATTTTTCTTCTATCGGATCCACAAAAACTTCTTCCGGAGACGAAGATCTTGCTGAAATTTCTAAAATTCAGCCGCCGGTGGTCCCAAATCGTTGCTCTGATACCAATTTGATAAGAAACACTTGGATTTCCAAGTGTTTCACACCAAGAACCAAGTAGATCTAGGATGAAAACTGCTGTCCGCACAAGAAAACCGCCCAAAACAGTGGATTCGGAGAGAAAACGAAGGAGAAAACGCAAGAGAAAACAAGCAAACACTTTTATTTGATGAGAACTGAAAAGCACTTGCAAGATACAACTTTCCTTCAATTCGAGAGGAAGGAAAAACTCTCCAAATCTCTAGCCGTAGCCTAGAGCCCAAGAACACAAACCCTAGATCTCAAAAAGATTCAAATTCAAGATAAACTCTCTTCCCCCCTATTCCTCCTAATTTATCATGAAAGGAAGATTACAAATTACCTAATCACCCCTCACATTCAAAAATTCCCTCCCAAAACTCAAAATACATCAAGTGGGCCCCCCTAAGGGTTTCCGCCCAGCCCCTGGCTGGGTTGCTTCCGCCGGCTATAAGCCCTGACCGGTCCAGGGTGGACCGGTCCAGCCGGCCCAGGATGGGCCGGCGTAACAGTTTCCTATCACAAAATCAAGAGAGTTGAAACAAGAAGAGTGCGTCGATTCAACTTTGAGCATGTGATAAACCATATTTGGGAGGTGTTTGATTTAACCTTTTAATAAAAACTGCAACTCGACTTCGACAAAACAGATCATGCTAGAGAAAGAAAATTGTCCCTATTTGTCTAAAAATCATGCATTTTAAGATATCTGCATCCAATACTTGATCCTCTATTTATAGGCGAGGATCAAAGTTGACACTATAGAAGAAAATACAATCATTAAGAGAGCCAAGCACCTTGTTGAAGCCCATTATGTAGCAAACGTGAGGTTGATTCCCCTATAGTGGAAACTTGGCAAGTAAGCCTAGAGGAAAATAAGTTTCTCTAACAGGCAGACAATTTTCATTGTAAATGATTGCCTACCAAGTTTGTTTTAGCTAAACTTCTGAGTTTGTCAGGTGACTTTATTCACTGGGCACTATGAATAGGATAGGCGTTCAGAAAGCTTTGGATGACTTCTAAATTAAGCAGGTTTTATCTAGATCCACGTTAAACCTATAGGACTCCAGTTTAAAGTTCAACAATTTGTGCGCCATAGTCTGGGGCCTCAACACGCTAACTTGATCAAGCAAACCCAGGCAAATATGGGCATAGAACACCGCTAACCATTCTCTTATAGTTCTATCTGCCTTTTCCAGCCTAAACAACTTTCCCGGCCAACATCCAAACAAGCATATATCCAATCCCAGTAAATTCATATACAGAATACAAAGAAGCAATACAAATAAGCAAGAAAAAACTCAGAGCAACTCAACTCAAACTAAAATCAAATCATCGCAGCCAATTTTTAACCAAAAATGGAAAATAAAAATTTGTGATTAGAACAAGAGAAAAAAGAGTCAGCTTACTTTGTATCGATTGACAAGGTTCTTCCACTTGCACTTGCACTGTTCGGACGTCCGGCGATAACCTTTCTCCCTCATCCGCAACGCCACAGCTTCCCACACCGTCTTGTTCCGACGCGACACCGTGAAGTCCCGCTCCAGATCAGCTCTAATTGCTATCAACTCCCTAGTCTCCTGCTGACCCCACTGCGGCACCTTCTCTTCCTTACCCCTCTGTCCTCCCCCACCCACCCCACCACCGCCGCTCGTCCCAACAAGCTCCCCCGCCGCCGGCATCATCTGCAGATGAAAACTCGACACCATCCCCATCCTCCCCCGAGGGCATCTCCCTCCCCCCCACCGCCCATCATCATCCGTTCCAACCCTAACCCCACCGTCACCCCCTCCGATGTCTTCTCCAGCAAACGAAAATAATGTAAATCTGATTGGGAATTCGATTCAGACATCGAAGACAGGATACCTTTTATAACTCCGTCGGAGTCCACAATTGCTGCTATACTTTCATTAAATCACAAAAATGCCACTTGGCCTTCTAATACTTACCGCGGTAGCGGGGAAGAGCGACAGACCCGCAAGTAAAGGGGTTCTGGTACGGTCGGCCGCATAGAAACTAGTGTGAATAAAAGAGCCGCGTGGCGCCGACTTACAAGATTAATCGCCGCCGTTAAAACGGTCGTGCACGAAATCAATTTCTTTTTGCTGCGTGCCGTCCGATTTGGGTGTGAAATCATTTGCAGTCAAATAATTGACCAAAATGTAAGACAAAGGTTTCGTTTGGGAGGATTTTTCTCCTGCTTCTTAATGCAGCTTTTTAATACAAAAATTATAATTTATTAACTGAAAAACTGCTTTAAGAAGCAGCAAAAAAATCATCCCAAACAAAGCCAAAATAAAGAAAGAAAATACTTTGCTTGTTGTGAATTCAAAATTTTATGCATCTCTCTTTATTTACTGGTTTTAACCGTGTAATCTGGTTTATGGCGACTTTTTTTATTGCTTATCAAAGATGTTTTTTAGTATAAAAATTAAAATTTATATACTAAAAAGATGAAATATTCTTAATTTCTTTACATTACCTTGCAATATACCTTTCCTTACCTTTAGTTGGTTAAAACAGGCGGATATATCGCCTTGATATAAGGTTTAGAAGATTTTAGAATGAAAAACACACATTTTGAAACCGTGTGTGTTACACTTGTAATTCATCTAAATGCGAAGAAAGTATATTATCTAATGATTGCTCAAAGATTTTATATAAATTTTGCATCCTCACGTCGACCGCAATTATACAGATTTGAACAAATAAGGACGCAATCATGCCACATTAATAATGATATTTTTAAAAATGGAATGTCTCAAAGGATCCTCTAGCTAGATAATCCTTCAAAGAATGTCTCTCATTATTTTCTCTCTACAAAATCTTTTCAACAATTTATCCACTTCACCTAACAATCCTCCCTAGTCATGAATCTTCGCAACATACATTTTAGACATTTTCCCATTACTACTTGGATTTGAAGATTGAATGCTATTCTCCATCTAGTCACAACGTAGATCTACTTCCTTCTTCTAGAGAGAGCGAACATTAAAGTAACACGAACTATACAAGGCTTTCGATTTCTTTGAAGAAAGAAAAGACTAAAATAATTATAAATTTTTTAATGAAAGGTGAAAGGAGCGTTAGAAAGTTAGAGTTCACGGTAAAGAAAGGACGGAGATTAAACATTGATCTAATTGTGCATTTATTAAATATTTTTAGACATGATTTTATGGTGTCATAATTTACATTTTGTTGTAGTCAACTTCCTCAATATAACTATGATTTAAACTTATGCCTTTAGTTATGTTATTGCCTATTTAAAGTGTAACTATTAATACTATTAATCATTTTTTTATATAAAATGTACTTAACAAAGATTCCATCATATTATCAATATTTATAATTCAAAATTTCAATAATATGTGCACACAATCTTAGTATCTTACTATCACATATTCACATTACTAAAAAATATTTCATTATTTACAACCATATCCTCCAAAACTATCACAAAATCAACCAACTTAATTATGACTCAAAAACTAAAGAAAAATTTTCTTCAAGAAGAAATTCCATTTGCATGGAATGAGTGTAAGCCACTCCATTCCTCCTCTCCAATATCTCCTACCAACAATTCTTTCTCTTCAATTTAGCTCTGAAACAAATGGTTCCAAATTTAGATCTTCTCTTTCTTTCCCTTCTTCATGGCTCCCTTATTGCCTTCATATTACTTCTCATCATTTCAGTTCTCTTAGTTTGTCTTCTCTTCGCTTCCATTCTTCTTCTTCTAGCCATCATATTTATGGAAGCTTTCTGCAAATTTCAGTCATTTTCATGGCTTATTGGTTCCTTGAGAGACAATCTCAAGTTGGGATTAGTGTTGTTTTTGTGTATTGTGATTGATAGATTTATCAGTGCTAAGTCAGGCCTTATTCAATAGCTTGGCTTAATTGTTCTTTAAATTCTCATTTTTTTTATTTGTTAAGATCAGTACATATTATTTATTGAAATAATAAGATTGATTGGAGATTTTTTTTTCTTATGTTTTTGCTTCTTTTATTGACTTTCCATGCTTGATTTGACTTCGGAGATGAAAAGAAGAATGTATTAGGAAATTTGACTTTATATGCTAATTATTTTTTTTTATGAAATATGTTTGAAAGTTCTTTTTGAAAGAAATTATAGCCTCATTTGGGATGTGTTTTATATTGCTTCGTAAAGCAGCTTTTTAGTACATAAATTTTAATTTTTTACTAAAAAACATCTTTAAGAAGAATGAAGAAAGTCATCCCTAATGAAGTCTATCTCATCTTGCATAAGTAAGAAGCAGAAATAAAGCTGTCCCAGACAAAGCCAAGTTTGTTGTAACTGAATTTGATTTGAATAAAAATTTTGGCTCGGATCGGACTCAAATCTTTTTTGAATTAGGGATATTTAGAGCTTTGTTTAATTTGATATTATTAGAAACTAATAAATCAAAATTTTATAAATGCAATGAAGTCATAATTAATGAAACTAATGATTGATGATTGGCACAAATTTTTAGGTATGTTTGGTAGAAATTTTTAGTTACTTTGTTTTTCAAATCAGAATGACAACTTCGTTTGACTACTATTTTTTATTATATTTAAAAAAATTATACTGTGGAAAGTTATTTTTTAAAATAAAAACAATTAAGTTACTTTCTTCTTAGCAACATACAACAAGCTTTATAAAAATCTTCGCTGTCTTAAATCACAATGTGATATCACTGAAAAGAGTAACAATAGGACCAACAATATGTGAACGAAGTTCTCATCAGCGAAGGCTGATGAGACCGCCAAATATGAGTTGTTTAGCGATGGAATTATAATAGAGAGGGCGAGTAGAGTATTATTTCTCATGTTATTTAAAAAATTGAGTGTTATATGAGTAAAAAATAAACTTTAGAGGTAAATAAATATATATATAGAATTATTTGAAGTGTTATATATGTAAATATTCCTAATAAATATTGTAGCCGGTATTATCCTATTCAAAAGAAAGATGGGAGGGAAAGGAGCCGTTGGCAAGCTCATGGAGCTGCAGCCATGAACCAAATAAAGCAAATCCAAGCACACGCCCTCCACCGCGGCGCCGACCAGACAAGCCTCCTTCTCGACCTAATCCTCCGCATCCCCGATTTCTCCTACGCCCGTCGCCTCCTTGATGCCCTCACCTTCCCTCCCTCCACCTTCCTCTGCAACAAGCTCCTCCGCGCCTACTCCGCCTCCGACGTTAACTTCCACCATTGCATCACCCTCTTCTCCTCAATGTGCCGCCAACGCTGTTGCAGGCCAAACCTCCATTCCTTCACCTTTGCGATCTCGGCCTGCACCACCTCCTCCAGTCCTTTCCACGGCCGTGCACTCCATGCTCTTATCTTCAAGTTTGGTTTTTTGCTAGACGCCTTTGTTTTCACTTCTCTTCTTCATATGTATTCCAGGACCAGTCACCTCCCTTCCGCACGTAAGCTGTTCGATGAAATGTCCCACCGAGATATCGCAACCTGGAACTCCATGATCACCGGGTACGCAAAGAGTGGCGATGTTAATAGTGCAAGGAAGCTGTTTGAGGACATGCCTGCGAGGAATGTGATCTCGTGGACCTCGATGATTTCTGGGTATTCCCAGAATGAGATGTATGAGGAGTCCATTGAAATGTTTCTAAGGATGTGGGAAATGGGTGAGGTGAGGCCGAACGAGGTGACCTTGACCAGTATTCTCCCAGCTTGTGCTCATGTTGGAGCCATGGATTTGGGTGAGAAGATTGAAGCTTTTGTTAGGGAGAATAATCTTTTAAGCAATGTGTTTGTGGGAAGCGCATTGGTGGAGATGTATGCTAAATGTGGTAATATTGATAGAGCAATGGCAGTTTTCCGAGAAGTTGGGGAGCAGAGGAATGTTTGCTCCTGGAATTCGATGATTATGGGTTTAGCTGTACATGGGAGGTGGAAAGATAGTCTTCAACTCTTCCATGAGATGAAGGTATGTTTGTTTTATTTGCAACCTACAGTACTTGCTTCGGTTGATGAATAACCTTCAATGGTGTGACTTGTGATCATTAAGAGCTGAATATCCCTACTAATGGATTCAACCAATTAATGGTAATGGGTTCCGTAAGATTGGTAATTATTCTAAATTTATGAGCGGATGGTCACTTTGGGTTACTTCTACAATTGTGCTATTTCCCTTGAAACAATTTGGCTATTTCCCTTGAAACAATTTGTTATGGACTTAATTATGCATTTGGGATAGTTTTATAGCTTTTCTTTGCAGGATATAGCATAGTTTATTTGGCTACAACTTATTTGTTGTTTTACAAAAGTTTTTTGATGAAAAAGAGCTTCTCATAATAAAAAAATGCTATAATGTGACAATTGTAAAAAGTTCATTCAATGTTTTTTTCGAGAGAAAAAATTTATAATAACAACAACAAATTTTAAAACTATTTTTTTTTTTTGACAGTAGCTTCACACTTAGTCTTATAGATAGTTGCAGTCATCCTAAATGAACTCCTAGTTGCTTTAACACGGCCTGTTATCTATGTAAGCAACCAATATCACGTGACCACAATGCCTGCCCTATGACCGCAGCAGCTCCACTTCCCCTGACCGGTGGCAGGCCGCCGAGATCCTAACGGAAAGAATATTCTGCTCATCATCTTCTCTATAAGAGAAACACTGTAGCTCAGCTGAAATTTTAAGAAAGACGAAAAGCTTTCTTGAGCCTCTCTGCTTCCTCTTCGCTCTGTAGCTAACCTCTGCTTGCAGGTTTTTCACATCTGAAATCAACACTACTCACACCTCTCTACAACCTTCTCATCCGATGCAAACTCGTCTCAAATCTGGCATTGTCAAACCAAAACAAATTCTTGACCTACTCGCCACCCCCTCCGACCACCTCATTCCCACCACATTTGCTCAAGCTTCTACTTCCAGTCACTGGCGTGCCGCCATGTCGGAGGAATTTCGAGCTCTTCAAAGTCAGGGAACCTGGTCTTTAGTTCCCCCTCCATCTCAACATCCAGTTCTCGGATGCAAGTGGACATATAAACTAAAACGAGACTCCTCATGCCACATTACAAGGCACAAAGCCCGCTTAGTCGCCAAGGGATATGAGTAGCAGCCTGGTCTCCACTACCACGACACATTCAGCCCCGTTGCCAAGCTCCCCACCATCGGCATCTTGCTTACAATAGCTCTCCAACTAGGGCTGCAAACGAACCGAGCCGAGCCGAGTATGTGAGTGTTCATGTTTGTGTTCATTTAATATCAGCTTGTTCAAGTTTGGTTCATGTTTGTTCAAGCTTTATTGTTTGTGTTCATGTTTGGTTCATTTAAATTTATGAGTGTTCATGTTCGGTTCATGTTCAGTTCATATTCGTTCGTTTAGTGCTTATCGAGCTTGTTCGCGAACATATTTAACAAATTTTTTTTAACTATCAAACAAACTCGTTCATGAACATATCTATGAATAAACAAATTTATAATAAAAGCAATTGTCTATATAACAAAGGCAATGATTATTTATATTTATTAATTTATAGTCAAATATTAATTATTTTTATCAAGCCTATTCACGAGTTCAAAATCGAACACGAATTGAGCTTTTATCGAGCTTCTTATCGAGCTTAATGTCGAGCTTGTTCACGAACTTCAAATGATGTTGTTCGCGAACATAAATGAGCCGAACACATTAGTGTTCAAGTTTGTTTATTTAATAATCGAGTATTTAAAATATTGTTCAAGTTTGTTTGTTTAGTTAATTAAACGATCGCAAACGAGCTTTAATCGAACCGAACAACGAGTGCTCGTCGAACGTTTGGTTCGCTTGCAGCCCTATCTCCAACGAGCCTGGTCCATAACTCAACTCGACGTCATCAATGCCTTCCTGCACGGTGACCTGACAGAGGAGGTCTACATGACTCAACCTCAGGGCTTCGCTGACTCCCAGCATTCCAGCTACGTCTGCAAACTGCATAAGGCCATCTACGGCTTGAAGCAGTCACCACCGCAGTGGTACACCAAACTGACCTCTCATCTCCAGGCTACTGGTTTTTGCTTCAGCAAATCCGATCCGGCACTCCTTATATGCAAAACTGCATCTACCCAAACGTACATTCTCATTTACGTGGACAATATGCTCATTACCGGAAACGATCAGCCAACCATACAGAGCACTCTCTCCAAGCTGCAGGAAGCTTTCTCCCTCAAGGAACGCAAGCCTCTCTCGCTCTTCCTAGGCATCCGAGTCTCCACCACCCCACATGGCTTATTTCTGGACCAACAGCAGTATGCCCACGATATCCTCACTCCAGCGGCTTTCTAAACTGCAAACCTCTGCTCACCCCCTCAGCATCAAAATCTCCCACACATACCAAGTCGGCAGTTCCCTCCGTCAATTCAACTCACTACCGCTAGCTTGCCGGATCGTTGCAATACTTAACCATCACTCGCCCCGACATTGCCTTCGCAACGAATCAGATCTGCCAGCATATGCATGATCCTCAACCCATCCACCTCCAAACACTCAAGCGTCTGCTCCGGTACATCAAAGGCACAATCTCCTACGGCCTTCCTCTCCGTCGCAGCAGCCTTACCCTTCAATCATATGTCGATGCCGACTGGGCATCCGATCAGTCTGACCGGAAATTTGTCTCCGGCTTCTGCACATTCCTTGGGCACAATCTCATCTCTTGGTCAGTTAAAAAGCAGATCACAGTGGCCAGATCCTCCACTGAGGCCGAATACCGGGCCCTTGCCGCGGCCACCTCTGATGTGCTATGGCTGCGCCGTCTCCTAGCAGACTTCGACGCAGCTCAATCCTCCCCAACCAGGATCTTCTGCGATAACGTTTCAGCAATGGCTCTCGCAAACAATCCCGTGTTCCACGCGAGAACCAAACATATCGAGATAGATTATCACTTCATCAACAATCAAATTCAGAGCAAAGAAATCTCCGTCGAACACATTCACTCCGCCGATTAACCGGCTGATATACTCACCAAATCTCTCTCGGTCACGCGATTCCAAGAACTCCGGTCAACCGGCTGAGTTTGAGGGGGGTTGTAAGCAACCAATATCACGTGACCACGATGCCTGCCCTCTGACCGTAGCAGCTCCACTTCCCCTGACCGGTGGCAGGCCGCCGAGATCCTAACGGAAAGAATATTCTGCTCATCATCTTCTCTATAAGAGAAACACTGTAGCTTAGCTGAAATTTTAAGAAAGACGAAAAGCTTTCTTGAGCCTCTCTGCTTCCTCTTCGCTCTGTAGCTAACCTCTGCTTGCAGGTTTTTCACAATCTAAAGAGTTTAAAATATGTTCCAAGCGAAATTTCAATCTTTGAACTTGAATTCATAAATTTTAGAAATTGTTATAGAGCTAATATTAAATGGGCATGCATTAAGTATTCTTTTACAAATAAGAGCTTTAATTTATACCACAAAATACAGCATATCATTAGTGTCATCATGGGGGCACGTGCTAAATTTGCTCTTAATTGTAATTTTCTTTGGAATAAATATGATAGAACATTGTTACCTTCTCTGATGTATTTGTTAAGAGAGGATATTCATTTAGGATTGCATCATCTTTAGGTGCATTATTTGTACTTTTTTTTCTGCATTTTAATGAAATGCTATTTGCACTCTTTTAAGGATACGGTCCACCCCATTTAGTGTCTAATTAGGTGAGACTCAACCCACCCATTTGCTTCTCTTTATTTATGATTACGTATTAAGAAAATAGTAGAAATTGCTGCATGCAGAGTTGGAGCTTAAAACAACGTTTGTGAAACAAAATTTCATTGACTCATAAAAATTATTTGAGAAGCCAATGCCAACTTGTGAGCGATGTTGTGTCAGCTGTTATTGAGGTCATCCTTTTCAAAATTTTTAGAGGAGTTTTGCCTTTTATGTGAATAAGGCTTCGTTTGGGACGACTTTCTTATTGTTTCTTAAAACAGCTTTATGGTATAAAAATTTTAATTTTTGCACTAAAAAGCTGCTTTAAGAAGAAGTAAAAAAGCCATCCCAAACGAAGTCTAAGTTATGTCCTACTTCATATAAAAAGTCTAAATTCACCCTAAGTGCCGCATTCACTATTCAACAAGAAACATAAAGACCAAATTTTTATGTGATACAGTCCACCCCACCCTTAATAAACAATGAAGTCGAAATAATTATTTCTTCTTCAGATGGTTATGATATTAAGATTAGTTTTAAACATGTATCTTTTGCCTGTACTTATGCTAAATTGTTTAAACATTGCCTTAATGACAGAAAAAGGGTATCAGACCTGTTGACATAACATTTACTGGTGTTCTCATGGCTTGCACTCATGGAGGATTAGTGGAAGAAGGGAAGCGACTCTTTCAGCATATGGAGAAAGAACTTCTCATATCCCCAAAGATCCAACACTATGGCTGCTTGGTTGATCTTCTAGGACGTGCAGGATATCTAAATGAAGCCTATGACCTCATTAAAAGCATGCCAATGGAACCAGATGCTGCTATATGGGGAGCTCTGCTTGGAGCTTGCAGTTTCCATAGAAACGCAGAGCTCGCAGAAATAGCTGCAGAGTTCCTTTTCAAGCTGGAGCCATGGAATCCAGGTAACTATGTTATTCTTGCCAATATTTATGCGTCTGTGGGGTGCTGGGACTGTGTTGCTACAGTTTGGAAGCTAATGAAAGGGAGAGAGAAGAAGAAGGAGGCAGCCTATAGTCTGATTGAATTGGCTGGAAATATGTACAAGTTCTTAGTAGAAGATCAATCACACCCAAAATCTAAGGAAATATATACATTGCTAGATGAGATTTATATCATTATGGGATTGATTGGTGCAGATTCAGGTACTAATATACAAAGTGATTTATATTGATTATGGTCTCAATTATAAACTAAGGGACAGGGTGCTAGAGGAGGTTAGAATTTGTATTCAATTAATTGTGCTTGTCAATAATATGATTAATAACTTCGGCTTTGTTTGGGACGGCTTTCTTACTGCTTCTTAAGGCTGCTTTGTAGTACAAAAATTACTAAAAAATGTCTTAAGAAGTAGTAAAAAAGCCGTCTCAAATGAAGCATGAGTATGTTGGCATCATACAAAATTTTATCTTTGAGATCACAAATCTTAGTACACACAAATCTCAAAGCTTTTTAAGACGGTCCGATTGATTCATGATTTTTCTCAGTTTGCATTACTCTAAACTGTGGGCCTATAACCTGCTTGAACTCTCATCCCCAAGTTATTCTGCATCATTCAATTTGTTCTTTTGTTGGAGATTTATCAAATCTTTATTTTATTGTAATTTATTCATTTATTTATAATTATTTTTTAAGTGTTATATAAATACAACAATTCAAGCAAGATATGCTACCAAAGCTGTATGATCATTTCCTTCTTCCTAAATCTATTTTGACTTTCATCATGACTGCTTTATAGTTGTGATGGTTTTAACTCTTTAAGGTTTAGAATTAAGTAGCCTGCATATACTTGTTGCAAAGTTTTATATTTGAAAAAAAATCAGAATAGATGTTCGTCGCAAGAGCTCATCAATGCTAAGCTTAATGGTGCTGATGATGTGAAGAATAGTATTAGAACCTTGATTCAATAAGTAGCCTGCATATACAAGATAGGATGGATAATTTCATATAAAACCGGATGAGACCGGCCGATTCAACTGGTTCAACCATGAACTGGCCGGATGACTGGTCCGATCCAGCCTAAAAATATGGCTTTACATCGAACCAGATTGAATCGACAAAAATTGACAATTCAACCGATGAATTAGTCCGAGTTTGAAAGAATCAACTAGTTCTATAAAGAAATATTTTTACTTTAATTAAAATTTAAATAGTATATTTTAATTTATTAAATTCTTTTAACTTTATTAAATATGATGATTAATTACACAATTGTGGACCTCCGAAAGAGCACCGTGCGAACGGGCCGATTGGAAGGGACAGATTGGATCGTGCATACGACTGACCATTGAGGATAGAGGCTTTCACCAACACACCCCGATGGGTAGTAATATATACGACCAAATCACGGGTTTCCCCCACCCGATGCAAGAGCTCGAATGGGGTTTAGTAGATTGTGGAGACCAAGTTTCCCACGGGCGCAAGCCCCCGTGGTTAATTACATCCCAGGCCGAAACCTGAGAAAACTCTCGATTAAGGATTATACATTATCCTCTCCTAAAGTGGGATTGACACAAGGGTACAGACTAGGAAATCCTACTCAAAGGGAAGAAAAGTCCGAAGGGGCTGAATCAACATGCATAGCTCATACCAGCATTCGGAGGCTCTAGGGTACTACAGAGAAACTGGAGAAAATAAAATCAAGCATTCAATCACATGCGTGAGAGAAGGATGGAGGTGGCGTCATCCTGTGACGAAGATAAGTAGGATTTAGGGTCCCTGAAAAGAAGGGACCTACCTACTATTTAAGGCCTACTACGAGACCGAATGTAGTAGCCTCGAATCCTAAATCTAGGTTGGACTTAGTGTTCGACACACACTAAGACCAGTGTCCTAGCTAATGCAATGCAAAACCTGGACTTATCCCGGCCTGGATGGGGGAGCCAGCTAACCACCTAATCGATTTAAAACCATGCTGTCAAGTCAGTTATGAAAGATGGGTAGGTAGTACAGTTATTGGAAGTAGGACCGACATCTAGAGAATTTCCTAAGTGGTCCTGGACTTATGTTGGGTGAATGCCCCTAGCTAATGCAATTAAATTTTAATTAAATTGATTTCTAATGCAATGCATGCTAGTTAAAATGTCAGCTCATGAATGCTATAGAACTTTAAAAACAGGCTTATAGAAAATAATTTTTTTTGAAAAGACTGAGTCTCCCTAGGTCCAGCACTTCATCCTCATAGGCCAGATTATCCGGACTCTACCCGCAGGCAGGGAGATGTCTTATTAGAAGGAGAGAGAAGATGCAGTAATATGCATGCGACCCCGGACGATTCCGGCAATTCCTTAGGTTCGTTAAGTTTCTATGTTATTTAAAACTTAAATTTTCAAATATTAATTACGAGTAGAAGAATTTTATAATCCTTAATGAGCCTAATACGATCCAGGCGAAAACAGAAACGGCATGCAAGAAAGAAACCTAGAAAAAGCAGATATGTCTAAGCGCAATCAGGTAAACACATCAATATAAATCCACAAACTAATCAAATAAATGTCCATAGGCCAACTGCCCTTTAATTACAACCCAGGGTATGCAGAAAAGTAAAGTGGCCGGGCACCACTGCCAACAACCCGGATTTCTAAACCTATGACAGACGCCAACAACTTTGAGTGGGATATTGGGTCTTCAGATCTTCAATATCTTCAGTCTCCTGTGTATCTTCTCCTTGGACTCCTTGGATCACTCCTCCTTGGACTCCTTGGATCCGTCGTGGCTTGAATATCCAAACGAAGAGACAATTCTCCCCAACATGGGGTGTATTGCCTTTTCTCTTTAGATATCTAAAGCCATCCAACTCGATCTTCCAAATGGAAGAAGACTCTCCCCTTAGGGATGCCTTCTTCTTTTGGAATCTGAGTTGGATAAGAATATCCCAACTCGAAGTTGTTTTCACGACTCTTAACGATTATTACAGATATTACATTAATTGAAAAGCAAAAAAATTTAAAAGGACCTGCATGGTTATCCTAATAAAAATCCCAAGCAGTTCATATATATATAAAAAAAAAATGCTAACACCATTGACCCTGTGCCAAGCCATGCTCTTAATTTTGAGGGCTAAGCGCTCCACCTGTGCAGTTATAATTAATTTAGCCCTCATTTTTATTTAGGGGGAGCTGAGCAAGCACCTGCATAAAACACATTATTAGAAATCATGACATTGCTCCCCCCTTTTATCAGCATGAGCATGGCCACCTGCACGGAAGAACAGTATATATATGGCGCTCCTAACCTAGGGGTAAATCTAACGCTCACATCCAGAGTGCAGAAAAAGTAAGCAAACACAGCAATCATTTTTCAAACAGCATGCAATGAAAACCACGGAAAGCTCCGGCACACAGCAGAAAAATAAAACCCAGCGGCCTAACCTGGATCTAGAAGTGGTGCCCTAGCAAACCATTCTATGTGTGTGTAAGGCTAGTGTGGCTTGGATAGGTCCTAGGCAGGGTAATTAGTTAAAATTGTCTAAAGTTCAAATCTGTTGAAGGCCAGAAAAGGAAATTTTTGTTGAAATTCAAATATTAATGAATTGGGGTGCGTTTTAGTTAATATAGTTTGTTGATCAGTTTTAAGAACTTAGGGTGATGATATTTGAAGTTAAAGTTATATTAGTCAATTTTGGAAAGTTCTGGGTCCTCCTTGGAGTTAAGCTAAGGGTCCAAAAGGTCACTATAGGAAAAAGGCTAAGTCTGAGTCTCCTAACACCTTAGGAAAATACTAGACCTTAGTACGAGTAGTTAGACAGGTAGTAGGCTGAAATCGGAGCTCTCTAGGCAAAGATATGAATTTTCTAAGTTTCGGGCCCTAAATGAACTACGGTTGACCAAAATGTTGACTTTCTGATCTAGGTCAATTTCTGGAAAACTAATATTTTCAATAAATACTAGGCCCTAATTGGAGTCTAATGCAAGTAAGTTTACCTAATTTGGAATTTTCTACAATTAGTTATGGATTTCTAAAGATCGGGGTATTTAGGAAATTTTCTAAATTAACTAGGAAAGGACCCTTTTTTACTATTTTGATCCAAATGAGCTCCAAACTGATTGGAATCACTCCCAAAAGTCAGGGATGACCTGAGAAAGTGATCCCAAGTATTTGGAGAAAATTTGGGATTTTTAATAATTTTTAATAATTTATTAGGGGCAAAAAGGTAATTTTCACCTAGGGTCAAATTGTGGGTCAACCTAAAGTCAAACTAGGGAGCCCTATTTATCTAAGGTCAAGGGTCATATTCTGGTCAGTTTGAGGTATTATGGGTAATTTTCTGACCTATGGTGTATTTATTGTAATTTCCGGAAGGTCTCGGGGCCTTAATTAGCAGGTTAATTAGGGTTAGTTAACTAAGGGGTCTAACAAGCCCTAAAAATTCCTAGAAAATTATGAAAGACTTATGATGTCACTAAGTTTAAATGTTGAAGTTTTTCATGTCGTTCTGGGATCTATCCTAGCTCCTAGAAAACTTCTAAGTTCGCTAGACAGGTCCTTAATTTTTGTCCTTAGGGTGTCACTACGTTGTAGGAGTTTAAAGTGATGTTTACACTAACCCTCGGGATAATAAATGCATGGGAGTACAGTAAATAAATAAACACACCATGTCCTTAGATCTAGGAGAACCTAAACTAAGTGGTGGTAGTGCGACGATCTACACATGCAATCTACGAAAGATAAAAAAAAAGTAAAGACACCTAAAGAGAGGATTAGTGAATGATTGGGACTCAACCATTCACTAACCCACTCCCCCATGATTGCTCTTCACACATAAGATCCATGTCTAAAATTTCATACAATAGCAGGTTTCCCAAAGTTAGAATTTAGGTATAAGTAGTTTTAAAATAATTTAAAAATACTTATAGATATATTTTTGGAAAATAAAATAATTGAAAATAATTCAATTCATAATACATAAGTATAGGAAAACTCGCTGACCACCCAATCGAGGTTTCAAAATAGTTTAAAAATAATTTTTAGTTTAAAAATAATTAGTATGATAATTCATTCAAATAACATTAAAATATCCAAATCATAGGATAAAACAGAAAACAGTCAAGACAGCCAAAATCAAGGGCTGGAAATGGTTCCAAAACATAAAGCTCGTCTTGCTGAAAAGAACGAGGGGTCGCACATCGAAAACCGACTTAAAACGGCGAATATACGAAATTTACAAGTTCAAATACAATAAAATAATATTTTAAAATAGGGCAGTTTCACTGTTTTTGAAATGACAGAAAATGCATACAAAATTTTCATCTAGAAATAGTTTTAAAATATGCAGAACTCAGAGTACATCCAAAACAAGGTATTGTGCGTTGACAGCGGACTTAAAACGACAAAGTTATGAATTTTGGAAATTCAAAGACGATAATTAAATATTTTTAAATATTGCAGCTGGCTGTTTTGAAAATAATTGCACATAGACCCAAAAATCTCAATTAAAACCAATTCCAGAATATGCAGAATCTAAATACGTTCAAAACAAGACGTTGTGCGTCGACAACGGATAAAAAACAAGAAAGTTATGATTTTTGGAAGATTACAATAATTAAAGGGTAAATTTTTGAAATAGTTTTGAAGTAATAGTATTTTTTTTTTTTTAAATGATTACAAAATAAGATTAGTTTTTAAAATAATAAAACCTCTGAAATCAAGAAATAAAATAAAATAGTAATAATAATAAAAAAAATACTTCATTAAAATATTAAATAATTAATCTAGTTTACTAATTAAATACTATTAAAGAATAGTTTGAAATAGATAATTATAAGAAATAGAAATAAATAATCAAAATAAGTTCAAAATAACTAAATACTAATTATAGTAATAAAAATAATCCTAAAACAGTAACAAATAATCAAAAATATAATAACCACTATAAATATACTTAAAATAATTATACATTGAAAATCACTATTAAATACCATTTAAATAAATAATACTAAAGTCTATTTTTACTGTTTTTAAAATAATTAAAAATCTATAGTTCATTTTTATAAAAACAAATTTTTATCAGGTAGAGGACGACAATACGATCAATTCGAGGTATTGTGCGTCGAAAACGAACGAAAAACGAATTTTCTACAATTTTTTGAAGTTTTCTGGATTAAAATACAATTAAAATATAATTTAAAACAATTTTTAACTATTAAATCCGGCGGCTGCCACGTGGCATCCCGGGATTGGATCCCGGGACCGCGGGCAATCATTGCCTGGCGGCGCGATGATTGCGCCGCCGGCAATGATTGCCGCAATCATTGCGGCAATCGAAAACCGCGAAACGCGGTTTCTTTAACCACGTCAGCGGCGGCGCTCGGTGTCCCGTCCGATTCGCGCGGTCTGAGCGGAGGGCCTTGATCGTGCCACGTGGCGCCTGGAACCGCGGAGGAAGACCCGCGGTCAAGCCAGACCGCGGGAGTCAAGGATCTGAACCGTTGATCGGCCAGATCAACGGTCCAGGACACTCGCTGTGCATGGCTCTGCCGGACCGAAACCCTAATAGGAAAAACGCCTCGTTCTCTCTCGATTCTCAACCAAATCTCACGAAATTTTAAAACATAGCACCTATACATGAACAGAAATCTTGGGGGTATCTGGTTTTGGTTAAAATCAACTTATAAAAAATCTATTTAACTCGAAGTATTGTGAGCTATCCTAAGAGTTTTAAGGGATTTTCACCGTGGGATCTCCAAGATCTTGATACGGTTGAGCTTGTAGATTGTCCTCGTATACTATTCCTCTTGAAACCTCAACCAAACGAGCTCTGGATCGCCTGGATCAAAGCTTTGGATGGATTCGGCCTTAGATCGCCGGATCTCGCCGGCGACGAACTGGGTTCGTCGGGATTTGGTCGGGGAAGCAAGTGGAAGGTGAAAGGAACTCTCCCTTCAAAAATCTCAGGCTGAGGAGACTTGGAGAGAGAGAGATTGCAAAAAGATCCCTCCTAATGACCTAATTTTTGGTATTTAAAGCCTTGGGGTTAATCTTAACGGCTGAGATCGAATCACCAGCTATTTAGGAGGGAAATCCATCATATTTGGCCGTGGTTTGAATTCTAAAACGCTCATAGGCTTTAATTCCATTAAATTAGGCTTTAAATTGACCTTAATAGGTCATATTTGACCTATTATGACTTGGGTTGACCAAGTCAAGTGTTGACTTGGTCAACCTAGTCAATTGGGTCCAAGGGTGAATGGAATCAAGCCATGAATGAGTTTGAATTGATTTGAATTTGATTTGAGGCCAAAGGGGGTTAAATGGTCAACCCTAGTTGACTTGGTCAACTGAGTTGACCCAGGGTCCAACAGACTCGACTCGACTCACTGAACCCGTGGGAGGGGGTCTTGGGGTCTGATTTGGTCAATTTGACCAAGTCAACTCTCTAAGCCCGATTCTGGGCAAAATCGAGGTCAACAAACGGACCCCCAACAGGAGTGGCGAACAACTAGTGAACCGCTCGTGTTGGCGTTGACCGACTAAGCCACAAAAAGTAGAGTGAAAATCATGAGTGAAAGAATATCAAAAATATAGTGGAAAAAGAAGGAGATTCTTCTCCTGGCCTTGCCCCATAGTGGGGGCAGAGCCTAGGAAAGAAGAAAAAGAAGCAGCAGTGCACAAGCCAAGAATCACCAAAATGTTGAACTGGTAGTAGGGTCTTCTCCTGGCCTTATCCTTTGACAAGGGTAGAGCCAAGGGTAAAAATCACCTAAAAAGGTGAAAACAAAGAAAGGGGATTCTCCTATAGCCTTGCCCCGTAGCGATGGCAGAGCAGAAAGGAGGATCAAAAGGAAAGGTCACCACTAGGGTGAAAAAGTAAGGTGATATCTCTCCTTGCCTTGTCCTATGGGGTGTGCAGAGCTAAAGAGAGAACCAAAAGTAGAGTAGTAAAAGCACACAAACTATCTGTCTGACTATATCGAATCAGCAGAGTAGAAGGTGAAGGGGGTCCCATCTCCTCATGCCTATTTCAGGACAGTGGATTGGGGTGACTCAGTATCTGCATAACCAAATCGGGTCAGCAAACAAAGAAATCACAAAGCCTGGTGTCTGCCTAATCGGAACAAGACACTCAGGGAAAAGGATGGCGAGGAGTTCCTGCCAGGTGCTCTGTCAGGCCCTCTCTACCAAGTAAGTCAAACCAACTTCCTGTCTGTTCATTTCAAACAACAGGATAGAAGGTGAAAAAAAAAATCCCATCTCCTCCTGCCTATTTCAGGACAGTGGATTGGGGTGACTCAGTATCTGTCTGATCAACTCAAGACAGCGAACAAAGGAGTCACAAAAATCTGGTGCCTATTTGATCAGAATAGGACACTCAGGGAAAGAGGCGAGGAGTTCCTGCCAGGTGCTCTGTCAGGCCCTCTCTACCAAGTAAAACCAGCTACCCGCCTGACTGTATCTAGACAGCGGGGTGGAAAGTGAAAAGGATCCCGCCCCTCCTGATCCTTTCGGAACAGTGGATTGGGGTGACTCGATACTTCTGCCTGACCTCAGCAAAAGTAAAGAAGACACGAAATGGAAGCCTGCGTAGTCTTTTACAGGACATCCGAGTAAAGGGGTGTTGAGGAATTGCGCCTCCCAGGGACTCTGTCGGGCTCACTCAACGGTAAAGTAAAACCAACTACCAGGCTGACCGCATCTGGACAGCGGGTAGAGGGTGAAAGGATC
The DNA here is from genome assembly GCA_016618105.1 of Dendrobium huoshanense. Classification (NCBI taxonomy): domain Eukaryota; kingdom Viridiplantae; phylum Streptophyta; class Magnoliopsida; order Asparagales; family Orchidaceae; genus Dendrobium; species Dendrobium huoshanense. The sequence goes on along the minus strand of CM028360.1, from coordinate 1,743,247 downwards.
CCGCCCCTCCTGCTCCTTTCGGAACAGTGGATTGGGGTGGCCACTACTTCTGCCTGACCTCAGCAAGAAGCTCGCGAACCACGAAATGGAAGCCTGCTTAGTCTTTTACAGGACATCCGAAGTAAAGGGTTGTTGAGGAATTGCGCCTCCCAGGGACTCTGTCGGGCTCACTCAACGGTAAAGTAAAACCAACTACCAGGCTGACCGCATCTGGACAGCGGTAGAGGGTGAAAGGATCCCGCCCCTCCTGCTCCTTTCGGAACAGTGGATTGGGTGGCCACTACTTCTGCCTGACCTCAGCAAGAAGCTCATGAACCACGAAATGGAAGCCTGCTTAGTCTTTTACAGGACATCCGAAGTAAAGGGTTGTTGAGGAATTGCGCCTCCCAGGGACTCTGTCGGGCTCACTCAACGGTAAAGTAAAACCAACTACCAGGCTGACCGCATCTGGACAGCGGTAGAGGGTAAAAGGATCCCGCCCCTCCTGCTCCTTTCGGAACAGTGGCTTGGGGTGGCCACTACTTCTTCTGCCTGACCTCAGCAAGAAGCTCATGAACCACGAAATGGAAGCCTGCTTAGTCTTTTACAGGGCATCCTAGGTAAAAGAAAGAAATGTTGAGGAATTGCGCCTCCCAGGGACTCTATCGGGCTCACTCAACGGGTAAGCTTCGACATCTGCTGTAGCCAGTGCGGTCTTGCAGATGAAGAAGGGCTCAATACCCACCCAGTCATTTCAACTGAGTGAATAAAGAGTCGGGCTCTGATGCTTGCCTGATCAGGACAGTGCAAACGAGAGCGTGGCGAGGAGTACCTGCCAGGTGCTCTGTCAGGTCCTCTCTACCAGGTAAACTCAACTATCTGTCTGTTCATTTTCAAACAGCAGAATAGAAGGTCAAAAGTCACCTCGACATCAGCCCAACACGCATCTGTGTAGGGATGTGAGGGAAGAAGAGGTAAGTAAATGGGACAATTTTGAGGGCAGAACCACCTAGGGAACCCTTTCTAGCAACCTGGTAACCACATGGTAGAGGACAAATCGTCGTGGCCATGAGTATCCAAATGCTGTCAGGATCTCCTAGAGAACCCTAACCCTAAACAAAGGGGGAGAAGACATCAGAACGACATCCCTCCAGAAGTCTGGAAGAGAGATATACCCGCTGTAAAGTGTGTAAAGGGGCGATCTCATTCCAAAGGAGTAAAAAGAACTCGAGTAGCGAGGGGGGACCTCAACTACAGAAGGCAGGACTACGCCTGGTAAAACTAATCCTCAAAGAGGCTACAGTAGTGAACCCATACTAACTGATGGGGACCCTGTAAAGAGTAGAAACAAGATCAAAACATCCAAAGGACCTCTCCGGCAGCTAGGAGTCGGATCTCAATGGGAAAAGAAGTGGTAAACGTATCTGAAGAGCTGACTCTCTACTAGAGGATCAAACTCAAGGAAAAAGGTGGTGGTAGCATCTAAGGTGTGTATGTCCCTATATCACCAGGTAAGAAAAAGAGCCAAGTAGCGAGGATCATCCTCTCTACCAAGACAACAACTCTGAGTAAGTAAAATCTCACAGTAGTGACACCCACACAAACTAGTGGGACCCTGTGAAAAGTAAAAGCGACCTCGACACATCCATAGGACTGCTCTGTCAACTGAGTCTAGAGTATGAATGGTAACATGGGTCACGAAAAAATAGTAAAAGAACTGATCTTCTGCTAAAAGATCAAATTCTCAAAGTGGTGATGTTAGTATCCCTGGGCAAGGTATACTACACCACGAGGAGAAAAGTAGCTCTAGGTAGTGAAGGGGACACACCTACCACCTGAGTACGGTAATCATGTATAAAGTGAAGTATTATCAGAAGGATCACAGTGGTAGCACCTACCCTGATCGGTGCAGGACCCTGTGGGAAGAAAAAGCAACAACACAACATCCATAGGGCTACTCTAGCAGCTAGGAGTAGAGTATGAATGTGAGAGTAGGGGTGCAAGAAACCAGGAACTGATCTTCTACTGGAAAAATCAAAGCTCCTAAAGTCGTGGTACTAACACCTGAGAACAGATGTACTACATCACAGCATAACTCTAAGGTGACAAGAGCACTCCTGACACCTAGCACGATAATCATGAGTGAGATCTATGATCATCGGTGGTTCACAGTGGTAACACCTGCCCTAACTGGTAGGACCCTGTGAGAAGTG